>JAOBYK010312694.1:0-18853 GCA_025434845.1 Phenganax subtilis | reverse complement strand
CAACAGTCCCTGGGCCGTGCAACTAGTTGCAGATTCACTTGACCTTCTTCCAAGACTCGTGATTAGCAGCCAACACATTTCAGACAGTAATCTCAACATCCTATGTATATGCACGTTATTTACTGCACGTGTAATTGTAGTGGTGCAGATGTGCGCATTGCGCATGCGTAGATTAAAAATTTTAAAAATTCAGTTTTTAGGGTTGGAAAAAAATTTTTCAAACCGTATTTCGACCTAAATTTGTACTTTGTATGCTTGAAAGATTGTACATAGTTTCAATCGACAGGAAAAAATAGTTTATTTTTTATGAAGAGTAGAAGGGTTGTTTCTCAGGATCGAACCAGGGAACTCCTTTTCCAAAGCCAAAGTTATGTTCGATGTAAAATGAAGCATTAATGTTATGGATGATATAAAATGAAGTACGCTCAAACGCCAAAATTTGAACATGGTGGTGTCTTACTGATTTGCGTTTCAGCTTGAAATGTGTTTCCTACGGTGGCCCATGAGTACAAACATGCATACAAATTCAAATACACGCATACAAAACTCACTACACGCATACAAATTCAAGTACACGCATACAAACTCGGTACACGGTGAAACTCTTGTATTTGAATTTGTAAGCTTGTTTGTACTAATGGGCCACCGTAGTTTACCCTAGTGAACTGTAGTTATGGGTTAAAACAAAACTAGGAGAAGCGTTAAAAAGTCAAATGGCTTCCTAGTTTTTCACTTTTCTGAGAAAATAAATAATGTCTATGCGTGTGAGTATGAAAATTTTGGAAAGGCGTGTGTCTCATGGAAAATGCGTGAGGGTTGGAAGGTCTATAAATATGAAGTGCTATTTATATAAATGATACACTTTTTGGCACATGTGTGTATAAACTGTTTCATGAACGTATTTTAGGAGGACCCGACGATGGAGCGGCATTTTAAGGGTCACAGAGATGTCGTTACTTGTGTTGACTTTAATCCAAATATGAAGCAAATTGGTAAAGTCTATGAAAATGTCGACTGTTTAGTCTGTTAACAAACATTGAAAGTTAACAAATAGATATTATAAAACATTTGAGGCTTCAGTTTTCTTCTTGAATTCCAGTAAGTGGTTCAATGGACTCGTGTCTTATGATATGGCATTTCAAGCCTCATCTTCGAGCGTATCGTTTTGTTGGCCATAAAGATGCTGTTCTCTCGGTGAAATTTTCACCATCTGGTCATCTCATTGCATCCACGTCTCGAGATAAAACTGTCAGACTTTGGGTTCCTAGTGTGTAAGAAAACAAACAATTATATTTATACTTGATAGTTTTATCGTTTCTAAACTGTTCTTCGCAGAGATCCAGTTAGAGCGACCTCTTGTCGATCCAATGTTACTACAGGAGGAAACCTAAACTATAAACTAACTATATTTATACTGGATATTTCTATCAGTTCTGAACTGTTCTTCCTAGAGATTCAGTAAAAGTAGTCATCTCTTATCGGATCCAGTGTTATTACAGGAGGAAATCAAAACTAAGCTGATCTACCCCTGTTTTTCCAAATTGTATAGAAAGGGTGAAAGTACAGTGTTTAAGGCTCACACGGCAACTGTTCGAAGTGTTGACTTTTCAAATGATGGTCAATTTTTGGTAACTGCCTCAGATGACAAATCGCTGAAGGTTAGCAGACGAAAAGTAGTATTTACTTCACAACATTTTACCACACAATATTTACAAATTGTCTTATATCTTTAGGTGTGGTCTGTGCATAGACAGAAATTTCAGTTCTCTTTGAATGCTCATATGAACTGGGTGAGATGTGCCAGGTCGGTTCGTAGTTGTCACGTGCCGAGAAAAACTGAATAATTGCTAACCGTGCAATGTCCTGATCGAGACACAAAAATATTCTTATATAGGCACGTCAGTTTCAACTGACACGTTTTCGAACGCGTACATAGCATTTCTCTTCGGCGATATTCTTTCAACAATTTTATTTGTTCTTGTGTAGATATTTTATTAGATATTTTATTAGATATTTTATGTAGATATTTTATTTTATTTAACAAATTTTATTGCTCTTGTGTAGATATTTGCTATGTTTCTTGCTTAAGGCTGATATTTACTCCAGCAACATTTTTCGTAGATTTTCTCCGGATGGCAGATTGATTGTATCAGCCAGTGATGACAAAACGGTCAGATTATGGGACCGAGACACAAAGAAACCTGTACATACGTTTTATGAGTATGGAGGGTAAGTCATTTCTGTCTTTCTGTTTCCTCTCCTCTTTGAGAGATTTTTAATGAAGTTGTGTTGTTTATTTTGTTGCAGTTTTGTGAATCACGTTGAATTTCATCCAAATGGAACATGCATAGGAACGGCTGGCTCAGATAATGCAGTTAAAGTTTGGGATATTAGAATGAACAAAATTCTTCAGCACTATGAAGGTTTAACGAATTTATTTCTTAGACAGCTAAACCACATTGTGAAAAATGGGGCTCAGACGAGATTTGAACTTGCACTTTCGGGATAGGTTTTTTAAGGCCATTTTCCATCAAGGCCGTTTTGCCCGCGCGGGCGGAGCGAACAGTTTTAGACATGCTCTGTTGTTGATTGTCCGCTCTTGATCTCGCGTACACGCGAAAGAAGTTGAATACATTTACCTTCCTTGGTGTGCGCGCGAGACCAAGCGCCGACAATGACCAAGCATGTTCAAAACTGTGCGCTCCGTCTGCGCGGTCAAAACGGCCTTAATGGAATATGGCCTTTATGCAGCTCTTGATAGCTGTTGCAATAACAGTTTAGAGCTAATAAATTAATGTGTTTTTAGCTCATACAAATGCTGTGAATAGTTTGTCTTTTCATCCATCTGGTAACTACCTGATTACTGGCTCTGCTGACACAACTCTTAAGGTATCCTGCGTTCTCTGCTTTATAATTTTGTATATTATATTATTATACATTATATTATTATATTATATTGATATATTATTACCATATTACGCATATAACATATTATTATACGGAATATATTTATTATATATATATTATAATTATGTAATATATGTTGAATATATCATAATATATTACATTGTATTATATATTTTATTATATTATATGAAACAAAGAAATGCCTGAAGTAAAAAACAGGCTTAATTCTTGGTTATTTAAAAGCAATTTGAAATTACAATAAATTTCAAACTTAGATACTTGATTTGATGGAAGGAAGGCTATTCTATACACTGCATGGTCACCAAGGCTCAGTAAACTCTGTTGTTTTTGCAAGAAATGGCGAGTACTTCGCTTCAGCTGGTTCCGACGAACAGGTGAATATAGATAAATACCACACTAGAGAAGTTCAGATTTGACTTCCAATACTAATACGACTACCATTTGCAAAGACCAACCAATGAGATGCATCTTATCTAATTGATTAACCAATCAAATATGAGTTTAGGTAGCAATAAGTTGTGGTAGCGGTAGTTGAAGTCAGATCTAGTCCTTTCTACTGTTCGCTTGAGTATAGTTTAGTGGACACCTGGTTAGGGCTACGGCAGTGTGCTAGGGTGGGATTGCGGGCTCAACGTTCATAATGTAATATTTTTTGGTGGTCAGCGGCATAAAGTGTTCGCTCTATTGCACTAGCTGTCACACTGTTTAAACGGCAACTTTCTAAAGTGGTCGCTTTGCCTTCGCTTACGTAGGGGTGCATGCATTTTGAGTGTTCTTGGTTCCTTCTAGGTGATGGTTTGGAAAACAAACTTCGACAAACTTGACTACAGTGAAGGTGAGATTTAATGCATGCTCAAAATTACAAATGAAGAAATCTTAAATTTTTTTCTTCTTGTTTTCGTAGTTCTGACGTCACAACGAGGACGACGTGAGATGATGTCACCGGCTAAACATAGCCATGATCCTCCTCCAACGGCCGAGGTACACGGAATTTGAACTTTCTCAGAAATCCATCAAGTTTTTTTCGTCATTTTAGTTTAACGTTTCAGTAGCTTATGTAAAATGCATAGACAGATTTTCATATTTTTTACTGGGGTGGTGCCATAAATATTAGGGGGGTGAGTTGGTAAGGAAGTGATGTAATACACAATATCACTAAACTAAGGTTAAGTCTAGATTCTTAGTTTGTTGTTATAACTCACCATGACGACTGAAGAATATCATAGGTATCGCACAAAAATCTCTAATTTTCTTGTTCTTTGTTATTTTATTTAAGCCTTGTAAAGCAAAACTCTGCAGTTCGACTGAACTATTAATATGTTATGCTGAAAACTAGGGGGGTTGAAATAAGTTTTGGAGAGGTGAACAATTTGCTTAAAGGGGTAAAAACTGATACTTGGGGGAGTGGTACCCCCTGCATCCCCCAGCAGCCCCTGCCCAGAGAATCTGTCCATGGTAAAATGAGCCGTCGTTCAAATTTTGTTTCTTATTTTCTTGACTTGGGTTGTTTTGATTAGGTTCATGCACCATCAAAACCTAAGAACATGGCGTTCAATGACCCAGAAGTTGTCGAAGTTGCTCCTGCAATGTTTTCAATACCTACAGTAAGCTCAAGTCTTTCTTTGTTGAGCTAGAGTATCTCATACTATCCCAAGACGGTTGAATATTCCTTTTGATTCTCATATCACGTAGAAGTCATTTTCACCAAGTCAAATAATCCGTCAATGCTTTTCTAGGAGCGAAGTCACATGGAAAAAGCAACGAGGTCTGAGGCGAGACATCCGGGACAGCCTCCTAGCCAGGTAGAAGCACCGCTGACCACTCCGCTAGAAAGACGAGAAATACCGGCTCAACTTGCGACAACTTTGGAACATATTGTTGGCCAACTTGACGTTTTAACTCAGGTAGACTTATTCGATACACTGGATAGTTTCATTAGTTCTACACAGATCCAGTAAAACTCATCTCTTGTTGATCCAGTGTTACTACAGGACAAAATCTAAAATAAACTAAATATATTCACACAGGATTGTTTTTAACCTGAACGAAACTAACTATACTTATACTGGATAGTTTTATCTTATTGATCCGTTGTTACTACAGGAAGAAACCTTAACTAAACAAACATGAACGAGATATGCCTTAACTATTGTTTCACGAATTCGTTGCAGAATGTAACTGCTTCTTTAATTTCTTGCCTTCGATTTTAACTATTGTAAACAAGAGTTTATAATAAAAGATCGGCTCTGTTCTTTCCAGACTGTCTCGATTCTTGAGCAAAGATTAACAATGACTGAAGACAAACTTCGCGAATGCTTGAACAATCAACAAAAAATATCGCTACAAATTCGACCGAATGAATGAAAAGCCTGGCTTTTAGAGGTACAGCTTTCATTATATTGTTATATATAATTGTTTTTTCGCCTTTGCACAATTAATTGTTCAATTTAAAGCGGCAAAAGTTTATTTTCAAATCAAACCTGTTGCTTAGATTTCAAGTAACCTATGCTACATTCGATAATACCACGTCCCTCACTAATTCAACATATTGTCGCTTCAACTTTTGTTGTTGTTGTACAAAAACAAGACCATAAATATATATTTTAAATTTGAAAATGTCAAATTACTACCGATGTTTATTTAAACAAGGAAATATTGCGTTGTTAAGTGAAAACGTAAAACGAACAGCATAGCTAAATTTGGAAGTGATAGTTTGTTCAAAGGAAAGTTAAATATTTACTAAAGACTTAGTATATTTTGTGTCACCAACGAAACAAGGAAACCATCAGGAAAACACTTTAAAATGAAAGATTTACGATAAGTTTCCTGGCTAAGATTGTGTGAGAAAATTTAAAATACGAAAACGAATAATCTTGTCCTTCACATCAGACCAATAATATTTCCTGTATTTTTGTATATTTAACTTTAGAGCGAATCCAATATTTCCTCTGGTGTAGATTGTAGCTCCACGCTTAGCCTCCTCCACAGGCGGCTCTGGACAGTATAGTCCTGTACAGTAGACAGGCATGCGGGCTAGGAAAAACCTATTTTTTTGTGAACCACCCGCCCGTGCATTACACAGACATCCTCATGTTTTTTACAGAGTTGTCTGCGGAGGAGGTTACTCGGCAGCATTCCTCCGCAATATTTTCTCATCAAGTAGAGGGCTTTGTTGTCGCGTAAATGATGTCTCAACTGCCCGTGTTATTCAGAGGAAATTGTCAAAGTTCTCTTTTTTGATTAGTAATGCTTTGGTCTATATCACAATGTAAAAGGTTGCACATGCGACCAAATTACAGACATCTTACTGGTTAATTATTTTATGAATTAACTATTATCATTAAGTATTATATTCGCTCCATTATTGGGTCAAAGCTCTTTTTTGAGCAGTCATCCATGATTCCTAGAGAGCGTAGTCACGTGTCAGCCACACGCGCTTTTGTCGCCATAATGTCTGTCTCGCTTGCTGGGTTACTCAGGATGTACAGACTGGTAAATTATGATAATTAAACTAAGTCAAAGATCTTTAAACCTTTCTGGATGAAAGAAGAACAATCTAGGTTTCTTAACGTTGTAGTGCCTGGTTTCTTTGTTAAGGAAAGACTAGAAGTTCAAATAACTATTTTTATACTGGATGGCTCTGTCGTACGTTTCCAAACTGTTCTTCCTAGGGGTCCCGTTAGAGTAATATCTCCTATTTATCCAGGATTACTACAGCAGGAAACATAAACTAAACTAACTATATTTATACTGGATACTTCTATCAGTTCTAAACTGTTCTTCTCAGAGACCAAGTAAGAGTCATCTCTTATTGATCTATAGTGTTACTACAGGAGCAAACCTAAACTAAATTATTAATTAACTATATTTATACTGGATACTTCTATCATGCAGTTCTAAACTGTTCTTCTCGGAGACCAAGTAAGAGTAATCTGCTATTGATTCAGGATTACTACAGGAGGAAACGTAAACGGAACGAGCTATACTAATACTGAATACTTCTCACAGTCCTCTGCTGTTCTTCCAAGAGATCCAATCAGGGTCATAATTGTCATTACATGTGTTTTCGTGACAAACTTGAACGGTTTTCAAGTAGAAGTATTTGAAACATTGTCGCACAACAAAGTGCTTGTTTTTCTTATCATGACCTTGGGTTCTCAAGTAATCTCGGAAACAACTTAGATATTCAAGTTCTGAAAATGTCAGGAAGTGAAAAACTGTCTTTTTCCGACGTGAATCTCTACAAATATCTTTGAATGCTAGCTAGGTTTCCTCCTGTAGTAACACTGGATCAATAAGAGATGACTCTTTGTGGATCTCTAGAAAGAACAGTTTAGATCTGATAGAACTATCCAGTATAAATATAGCCAATTTAGATTAGGTGTCCTCCTGTAGTAATACCGGATCAATAAAAGATGATTCTTACTGGATCTTCAGGAAATCAGCTTAGGACTGATGGAACTATTCAGTATAAATATAGTTAGTTTAGTTTAGGTTTCCTCCTGTAGTGACAACGATAAATAAGAGATGACTCTTACTGGATCTTTCGGAGAAAGAGTTTAGAACTAGCAGAGGTATCCAGCGGTCACAGATGAGATAATATCCTCTTATAGAACAGATATATTGTATATTAGTTCAGTGTTTTGCTTCACGAGTTCTTTAGTCAGGAAATTCCGAGTACGTTTCCTCACTCAAACTGTAGCTTACGTGTATCAAAACAACAATTGTATCGGACAAGTTCAATATTGCAAACTCCTTTTAAAACTTTTTGCTTGGCTGGTTTGTAATTACAAGAAAGATTTTTTCGTGCAAATAGGTAAACAGTACTCAGTATTTACTTTGCTTGCATATGGGCGGCACGAATCCAGACCAAATCAAGTAGGACTGCGATAAATATGACATCAAGATTGCCTCTTGGTTACTTACACTAGACTAGGATTTTTACAAAGATCTAGTTTGAATTGTCATCCTGAATTCGACATCTATTTAGCGATTTTTTGCACATGAAGTACGTAAAAGGTGTTGCTAAGTATCAAGTAATGTTTTTCTAAATCGTTTTTCTGTGAGAACAAGTTAATGCATGGCGTAGGATGATTTGCTTGCAATATAGTGCGTGGTCGACTTGATTTACAAGACGTCAAAAACGTACAGTATAATTCCTCGTTAGCAATTTATTCAATACGAGATTAGGATAATATTTGTCTTAATCGCTTTGTGTTACGTAAATGATAACGTATAGGATATGCCCTTGTTTTAATGTTATATATATTTGAAGTGGTTATACTTGATAAATTTATTGCGCAAAGGAAAAAAACAAAGAAAAAAGTATTGATATTGATGATAATTAATAGATATTTAAATATCAACTATTTTATCTATCTGAAATACATAGGAGTTTTGACATTCCATTTTGATTCTCAAAACAAGGTTTTCATATAGATGGTAATGCATGAGCGATATCCTGTTACTTTCATTGCCTGTGAAAATTAATGAACACAGTGTTTCAATACTGGGTATCATTTTCATTGATTCCAGGGAATGGATGTGAGAACATCGCCTATGAATTATAATGTAAAAAAACAAGACTTTTATATACGACGTATACATCACATTTTTCTTAAGCTCGAAAACTTAACTGTACTTGAACAAAGGTAGTCACGTGATACGCTCTCTCGAAGAGATATTAGCACTAAGTGATGCTAAACGCTTTGCAGTATGGGTAATATCATACGTCTTCCTTTAACTTGGCTCCATGCCTCTAACGTGTGACCGAGCGTGAGAATCAATCATTAACGCAAGTATTTTGCCAAGAAAGAGAAAAGTGATTTCAAAGACTTTTTTCAAGTAAACTGAGATTTGCTTTTATGGACTTTTCCGGTTCAAATTGTGTTTACTTGCAAAATTCTGTGAGAAAATTAATAGATATAAGAGTCCTTTAGAAGTCTTTATATCAATTGGTTGAAAAATCGCAAGTAATGTCTTCATTATTTCAACAATACTCACCGTGCACAAGTTTTCATAAACATAAAAAAGCCTAAACCAGTAGTCGTGGAAAAATGTGTTCTAAACTTTTTCTTCAAAACTGCAATATAATTGTTTGCCAGCCAAAGTTTGGGAAGGAAGTGAATAATAAAGTTTGGATGTGATTTGGCTATTGTTTGACTCAGCTATCGAAACATGTGCTTTCCTGTAGCTATGCCAAACCAAGGCGTCTTCACAGCACAACACATTTCCTTTGCGAATATTGAGGAAACCGTTGAATGATTTGGATAGAATGCTACAGGTTGACTTTTTCAAACGCCACAGGTTTTCTTGAAGTGCTCCAGTTTTTTTGCCAGTATAGCATTGGATCAATAAGAGAGCGTCTTTTTACTGGACTGTTCTTTCTAGATATTCTGTAGAAGTCATCTCTTATTCATCCAGTGTTACTACAAAAGGAAACTGAAGAATACCTGTGGTGTTTGGTGAAGTCAAACTATGTAATTCTATTCTTTGGCAAGTGTTCTTTTCCTATCACGTCTCGCTGGACCTTGGTCACACATCCCATGCCTTAAAAGCGTGCTCGCGCGTGACACTTACATGAAAATTCCGCCTTTCACGTCACATGAGTCAGTAGAAGCGTTGCCAAAATCGTTCCTCTTACTTTCTTTTTTGTTCGTGATCATGATTATGGAAATTTTTGCTTAGTAAAGATAACGCATGCGTTTAGGCATATTCCAATAGCTACCGTATGACTGAATGGTTCAACTACCGAAAATTTATTATTTTTCCAGTACTATTTAGAGAATAAAAAAAATCTAAGGGTTTGTGTACATTGCGTAGTTCATTTAAGCGTAGTTCATTGTAGACACTTAAAGCTTTATTTTACTTAATCTCTTAAATGATACTCAAATTCTTTGTAGTAGTTAATACATGTATCCTCATGACTATACAACCATCCAAGTGCTGGTTGTACAAAGCCCGTTGAGCTTAAAACAGTGGATAAGTTCAAAATAAAAAGCACGATTAGGTATTCCTTGAACAACAAAATTGAAAGTTTTTTAACTGAATACAGTAATTTTGTTTGCGTAGTTTTATTGCACAATACATGATTTAAGAGTTTTTAAAGATATGTGGGAGTGTTTTTGAATTTAGCTTAAATGAGCTTCGTACAACACGCCCAGCATTCTTAAATTTAAACTAAAGAAACTCCAATTGGTTCAGCATCATATAAAAAATACACTGATGTATAATACCCCGTTATAATCAACGGTGTATTACATTAGCCAGAGCTCTGTTACAAACATACTCGCGAAATCAGGCATAACTTATTCTAGAATTTAAAGTTGTGCGTGGTTTCAATCATGTTTTAAAGACTACACCACAGATTGTCTTACCTTTAACAGTTCTGAAACAATATAACGGAAACTCTCACAGCTTTCCTATGGAATTCGGCAAAATCTAATAAGTCATTATTAATTTTTTAACTACTTATTAGCAAGCTCTAAATGGCATCACTTTGTGCTAAGAATTACGTCAATACCTTCTATTTGTAGCTCTAGAAATTATATATCAACAAAGAGCTCCTTTGAAATTCACAACAGGGCTCAATAAATCTACAATATTGGCTAGCGTTGTTTCCTCTATTGCCTTTTTTTTTTGGTAAAGATTTTGTTCAGTTACACGGGGAGTTCACAATTAACCCATTGAAAGACAGGAGTGACTCCCGTTATAGCAAACTCATCCAGCGCTAGGCAGAGAGTATAATTACAAAGTTATGAATATTACATTTTATTGGTAATCAAGATGGCTTTGCTAATCCATTAAATAGCATAAATTGCACTCTAACGAGTAATATCATTGGTGCACGATGCCGCTTTTCCAGTTAATGGAGATTTGCGTCTCCTTCTGGTAAATAATAATTTGGTTTCTAACTACTATGTCTTATTTGGTTTATGCTTATACAGTTTTTTAAGTTTTCTTTAAAACAGAGATCTTTTTTTTCGTATTAGGAAACCAATAGATATCCTGTAATTTTAAAAGCATTTCCCTTTTTCCTGAAAATATAGGCTTAATAAGTTAGAACTTATATTTTAAACCATAGAAACCAACAAATATATTTTGCCGCTTTTTTTCATTAATTGTTCCACTTCCTTAATTTTCTCCATTTTTGGTCGAAAGATTCCAGTCATATTTTTTCAAAGAAAGCTTTTAGTTTAACAGAGCTATATATTTTGAAGGAAACTAACAAATACTCTACAGTGATTTTCAATATCCTCGTTGGTGTTTTACAATCGTTTTTACGAAGCAATATTTCTAATTAGAACTAACGAATTTCGTGTTTGTAATTTCTAAACTTAGAATTGTGGATGTAGTGTTAATTGCATTGCATTGGATATCAATATTTACTTAAAACAAAACTATTAATTTTAAAGTGTTTTTCCTTATGTTAACTTGGTCAATGTCTGGACGCCGTATTCTGACCAATACTTGGTGAATTCAAATGATTTCTAACTAAAGGATAGCAGCTAGTATGTCAGAATTTGCTTCCCTCTATTTGGGATGATTTATTCTAAAGGAATTACGTACAATAATCTTGTTTAGAGCTTATGGCAAGCACTCACTTTTGACATTTGGGTACTTGAAAAGTGTGACACAAATCCGAGAAAATCATCGCCTGTACACGGATCAGATCATTTTACATAAATACAGGCACATTTTTTATAATTTACTCTAAATCAAATTAGAAACCTTTATTCAATTCGATAGAAAGTTTAAACTCGCTCTAAATCTAATTAGAACAATTTTTCAATTCGATAGAACGTTTTAACTTCTTAAACTTCGTTTACATCAAGTTGGAACCTTGGCATTGCTGTTTTAAAGGCTCTAGGTTTACCCGATAGCTAAACTCGCTAAAGGGGGTCGGGAAATCTCATTTGGGACCCTTTCCTTACCAAACCCTTTCCCGTAAAACGTTTTACTCTTTAATTGGTATGACGTCATGAATGACGTACCAGTAGTGGCGAATACGTCTAGCTATGACTCAACCTCAAAAGTCTGGCAAGTGCATAGAATTTTGAATAACGAAAGATTCCCACTCTTTGCCGGGGCCCTTAGGCCATAATCGCCATTATATTGAACACCAAAGCAATAATTAAACATGAATGATTCGGTGTTATTTATGTCAAAGTCAATATACGTTACGTTTTATATTAAATAAGAAATTTCCCTAACGTCAAAGCCCATATATTTTTTTAATTTGCTTAGAGTAAAAATATATTTCCGGAATAAAAGTTTAAGTCTCGTGAAAAGCCACTTGCTCAAATCTTGAATACTTTTTACATGAGACTTACTTGCCTAGACTAAAGAAGCATATAGCTTTATGAGCAGCCATGATGAAAAACAATGTGAATCAGTATTATTACTTGAAAAATACCAACAGGAGAACGATTAAAATTGCGTGAAAATGGGGAAGAATTTTTTAGAAAAAGAATTTTTTTTGGCTGACTTCAATAAACGCTTTTGTTTCTAGGACACTACACCTGATTTTTCATAGATTTTCAAGAAAAAACACTGTAGTATCTTTCTTTTTGTTCCATAAAAACTTTGACCATTTAACGTATACAAATATATAAGGTTATAAATATCTATCTGTTTAGCTCAACAACCACCACAAAAAAGTGTTTGGTTGGTGCCGCGAAATATACTGGTCTTTTTAACCAATTAGGACCGTATTATAATCGATATTGTTTAGAACGTGTTCGAAGACGCAAACAGGACCCGGGGTGTCCTTTTAATTAAGAAACGCATCCTTTATAGTCATTTCAAAAACATGAAATCTTTTCAATCGTCTCAGAAAGCCACATCAGAATAACCTGGCGTGACGCTGTGAGTTCATTAACTACACTTCCTCGGGGGGTTTTCGAAATTTTGATGGACTTCTTTTGCACCAGTAAAACCCAAAATTATTCGTCGCCAGACCCAACTCTTTACGCATAGTATGAGAATGTTTCGATCATGTTTCGATCATGTTTAATAAGTCTTTGAAAATACAAATGGAGCCCCATGAGGCAATATACTTTGAAGTGACCTCCTTAACCCCTCGCTTCCGTCCTAGACATTTGGCGCTGCATATGATTACGACATTTTCGTAAACAAACCGAGATTTTTTACCTGAAATTCAACACCGAAGCGTCTTGTTACTTTTTAGAATTCCGCAAAAGTTCTAATTGTTCTAATTGAAATTAGAACGAAAAATTGTTCGAAAGAACGAATAGATTAAGCAATGCTACAAAACCTGCAATTGTCTCTGATTTTGCCTTAGGTTCCTTAGCATTTAACATAAACCCCGAGGACTTAAAATAATTCATAACTTAATTACATGGCATAATTTCGAAGTATGTAAAAATTTGGGATGTGATGAATTCAAAAACTTTTCAAATATTTCAACACGTTTCAAAAGGACTTTGCCGGTCCCGCCTCTAAAATGTGACGTAGAGCTGCACCTTTTAACGTTTGACAGTAAATTCTACATTTTAACGGCGTCTTTTCCACCAATTTCTAACCATTCCGGGGTTAGTCTTAAAGGTTCCTCGAACTTAATGTGAGTTTGATTGTTATTTGGGGACAAAACGAGTTTTTTTTTGAGTCGACATGAAGCGGAAAAGTGGATTACTCGTGCTACGGAAATGATCTGGCAGAAATTAGCAAAGTTATATTTGGCAGACGAATAAGATCTTGATAACCATGACAATCTGACGAGTGCCAACAGCGCACCGGGGATGGTTGAGATTATTTCGTGGCTTCCTATTGGTTCACAGCATGACGAGTTGCAACTGCCGGAAATGAGCTGTCAATCAGAATTTCAAGTAAAGAGAAATAGCTCTAGTTGAGATCAACCATAAGCTTTTTGATCAGCGAAGCAGACACAAGTCAAGATATTTAAAGCAGCAAGTAAAGTGATTAATTTACTATTAGCGTTCAAATGCCGTCGCTCAGTTCGCAGTTCAACACTATGTCTATCACAGCAGACTGGCTCTATGGACAAATTTTGAACAACTCTTCATCTATACTGCTCGTAGACTGTAGAGCGTACAACGAATATTCACAATCTCATATTCACTCCGCTATAAACTTGGCAGTCCCTTCTCTTATGCTACGACGATTAAAAAAGGGTTGTACGGTAAATTTCAATAACATGATCAGTACTGAAGAAGGCAAAAGAAGATTTTCTAAACGAGATTTGATGGATAGTATTGTGATCTATGATGGTGCTACTGATAACTTAACGAATACTGCATTAGAGTTGATTATTCAAAGATTTGCTTCTGAAGGTCTCAGCAATATATTCTATTTAAAAGGTAAAGGACTGTACTCTTATATATATAGACCTATGATATTGTATTACACAAACGTCAAACATATGTTTATACTTTACGCTTACAATACTGCGCTTGTAAGACTTGTACCATTAATACTCTTATACGTTGTTTGTTGGAGCCTTGAATAATCCTTCCCTTCTCTTTAAAATATCCTACAGGAGTGAAATTAAACAGTGCTTGATGTATATTTATGTTTTATTTTTAGGCGGTTTCACAACATTTAAAAAGTTCCATCCAAACTTATGTGAGTCAAATGATATGGACTCAGTTGGACCATCTTACATTCGACTCTCTGATCTGCGCATTACCAACGACGACTCAAGCCCTTTAAAGACTTGCGCTCCAAGTAGCCCCTTCACTGATTCTAAAGTCAGTCGTAAAGGCGCGGTTGAGATCCTTCCTAATTTATACCTTGGCAACGCTCGGGATGCGTCGGATTTGAGGGAACTTTTAGACAGAAACATTTCATGTATTTTAAACGTGACCAATGATATCCCGAACAAGTTTGAAAATGATCCGCGATTTACGTACATGAATCTCAGGGTTCAAGATAACTGGCAGACGAACTTGGCCGATCATTTTCAAGAGGCTTTTAAATTTATTGGTGAGTATTTCTTACTTAGAATACCGTCGAATAACTTAAATCGTTCTTTGGAATTATTTCGGATTTTTATTTCCAATTAGAATAAGTTAAATTGTTCTTTAGAATAATTTCAGAGTTCCAGTTCCCATTAGAATGAGTTAAATTGTTCCTTAGAATTATTTTAACTTCTAATTTTAGCTGGAGTAAGTAAGACCGTACATTCGAATTGTTTCGTCAATTCGAAGCATTTTATGGGACTCTGAAATTGCTCTTTAGAATATTGCATTTCCAGAGGCGCTCAAACCAAGGAGGTTTTTTTATGTATGGCATTGAAATTTAAAAACATAAACTACGCGTAGGAATCTCGCGCTGGGAGTGAACTTAAACTTTGTGATTAACCTTTGGCGATCTTCCAAATTACTCGATATCGTTTCATGCAGAACGAAAGCTATACAAAAACGCATTTGTATATCTCTATTATGTCTCCAACAACCTTCTTTTGAATAAACAAGTAAAATTCGAGATAAAACTTTATTTTTCAAACACCAAACGGGAACTTGTCTTCTCAGGAAATATCAACCCATAATTATTATCTTTGGAATTTTGGCAGCCGACGATGATAAAAGGAAAATGTTTTTGAAAGGCAAATTTGAATGCGTACAAACTCAAATTTAGTACATTTTAGTATACTATAGTGTTCATGTTGGTGTTTTATTAAAAACACTGGTTAGAGACCGTAGGTGTTGTTGAAACATGAATAGGTGAGGAATGCGGTTTTGGCTTTCATAATTCACCAAAAGGAAGGATGTGTTCATTATACAATTTTCAAGCAGTGAATATCAAATATTTTCTAGTGTTTCCCAAAACAGTCGTTCCTTCATTTTGTAAACAGAACAGTTTGTTTGAACCGTTTTAGTTTATTTTAGATGCGACTTTCAAATCTCTCGGATCAGATGTTTATATAAAGCTTTGCTATTTTGTTTACATTAACACTAATCTTTTTCCTCAGATTTAATGAAATATTTCTATATGTACCAAAAACGTATTTCCTTTTTTTCATACTTTATAATTTCTGGCCTTATTTCTGTCTGATTACATATTTTATACAGCTTGGCTTGCGTTTTAGCGAGATTCGGTTTCTCACTAGTTAAAATATTTCAAGCAAGTGGAACATACTTCTTCCATGGGGTTCTAATTAAATTTCTTATGATTTATTTTCGCTAAATTCTAGAATACTACAACATATATTTATGAATTTGTAATTAACTAGGATTTTCTATGTTATAGACGAGGCAAGAGTGGATGGAAAAGCTGTTTTGGTCCATTGTCTGGCTGGAATCTCTCGGTCTGTGACAGTGACCATTGCTTATCTCATGGAACATGAACATTTGAGTCTAAACGATGCCTACGATCTTGTCAAGAGAAGAAAATCTGATGTTTCACCAAACTTTAGCTTTATGGGTCAACTGCTGGACTTCGAACGTCGACTTAATATTCCTGAGACTCCCAGTTCAGCTTCTAGCAGTCTATCGTCAACCAGTAGTTTGAGTTTGGAAATGGAAATCAGCGCGTTTTAATGGCCCAAAACATCATTAAATCGTTCTTTCGAACGCAAAATTGACTTTTTGGAACAGCGAAATGATTCTTCAGAACATTTAAATGGTTCTTTCGAACTTTGAAATGGTTCTTTTGAACGTTTGGCTACCTGAAGAATGATGGAATTTCACGCAAACTTTTCAAACTAGCCAGAACTCCTATTTTTAACTATAAACTTGAGTGATTGACATCGTTTAATTTAGTTAGTCAGATCTATTTGCATTTCCGTTGACAGACATTTGATATTCCTTCAGTAATTTATTGGTTTCGTCGAAATAACTTATTGCGCCGTAAGACATAAAGGGCTACCGCCTTAGTCTAATATTGTATATAATACAGAGTGTATACAAAGGGTATTTCTATAAATAAGAGTTATATTTCAAACACAAGTATACTGTTGTACATAAAAGATCTCAAGAAGAACACTACTTGACTGTTAATGAATAAAAAAAACCCGAAAATTTTTCATGGTGTATGTTTTGTTACGCATGAGTTATGCAGTGTTTATAAAGAATATTGATAAGAAAAGATTGCTTCAGTTGCCTGGTGAACTACCAAAATCATTTTCTACTCACAACTCGAAGTTGAAAAGATTTCAACGGAAAGAGTTTGTTTTCAGTTCGTCAACTAGTTACAGGATTTTGTTCGCTTTTCGAAACACCATCATGGGACAAACGCGTAAAATTTCTTATCTTAGTTTCCAATGCGGTTGCTTTCTTACATATTACTTATATAATGTCCTAATTAGGTTTTAACGTTTGTTCTTAGCCAATCATGAGACTGCGAAGAGAATCGATGTCACGCAAAGTAGTTTCCGTAAGATGCTGATGCATAGCAATTAAAAGAAGGTGTGTTGAGTTTGTCGTACTGCATTTCAACACAATTTGCGTGCCTGCTGAGAAAATTGGTCTTAGAATTGAATTTAAAATGGGACCCTGAGTTGGTTGCGAAATCGTATCCATTTGACTATTTACACTAGATATTTCTATCACTCTTGACTATGGGAGGAAACCTAAACTAAATTGACTATGTTTATTCTGGATTGTTCTGTCAGTTCTAAACTGTTCTTCTTAGGGATCCTACCATAGGAGGAAACTCAGTAATGTATATTTACTCTCGACAGCTCTATCTGTTTTGAACTGTTCTTTCTGGAGATCCCGTAAGAGTCATCTCTGATTGATCTAGTGCAACTACAAAGACCTTCGGATTGAGAAACAAAGTCTTGGTCGACTGCCAACTCTGGTTTCTCTCAGCCTTTCCTGTTTGGCAATGTTTGCTTTCTTGACATTTCACATTGCATAACAAGTATTTTCTATGTGTTTTGTTAATTTTGCTCATTGACACTACCTAAAAATATATTATGGGAAAATATAGTTGTGAGAGAAGGAATAGAGAAACAGTTTGCATTGTAGCAATCAATTGTATGTAACAAACTAAGTGATACACGAAAGGTGAAAATAATGCAGTACGGTGAAAACTCTAAACCAATCGTTACACTAATTTGTCTTGTCCTGAAAGCTTAAAATTATGACCTTGGAGTAGCATTTTTTTACGCTATGTCACTTTTTAATTATCCTTTCGTTAAAAGCAAAACATTTAACGAACAAAATTAATGTCATCGATTAATTTAAGTGGTATTTACAGTTTGTAGTACTAAAATTACAAGTATTTAACCGTAAAAATTCAGCATTTCTCGATGTTTTTGAACTGCTAAATCTTTATGTGAAATTAAGTGGATTAACTATGTATCACACTGTTTATGAATTTTAAGGCGATCTCCTAGTTCGCTCGAAATGTTTCTTATTGAAGCAGGGTGCTGTGTGGGATTGGAATTTTCTACCATTCAATATCTTCGTAAAAATAGTGCAAGGTCAAGTCATTTTGAATTCCAGCGGAAATTTTAGAGAAAACTCGCAGGGTTAATTTTCAGTAGCGAAACCCTACACTCTTACCCTTTCTCGCACTTGGAATCAGATATAATCTCTTTCATGTCAAAAACAAGACCACAACGAGTTCACAGTGGCTGATTTTCTACACTAAAAGTCTTGCAGTCGCTTTCGTAGTCAAACAAAGATTTTGAACTACTTTTAGCACCCCTTGCGCTGTAACGTTTGCCTTTGTTCATCGTCACAAACCTCGGGTTTCTCGATATGTATACATGATATAAAGCACAAGAAAGCAGAAGCAGTGCTTGTTTGTCGGTCAAAAGACATTAGTTACCGCAAGTTTGCATTTCCCGCCGTTCGCTACAATGAAAAAATATGTGGCCAACCGACATAACAGGTCAGGAAATATAGGAATGAGGAAACTGGCGCGATTAAACTTTAAAATTATTTTAAAACGGATGTTTAGGTCTGCGTGAAGTCTTAATTAACCCTCGGGCAAT
>JAOBYK010312583.1:0-18861 GCA_025434845.1 Phenganax subtilis | reverse complement strand
TGAGGTTTTGAAGGATTTAAAGTTTTACGTGCGTATACGTGCGTGTTAAAAACGCGTAACTGGAATGCAGCCTTAAGTAATAAAGGCTGCATAGGTTCACCTGTCCAATTGCCTGTGGCGAAAGGTGAGAATGTCATGGCCCATGAGCCAAAATCACTGCAAGATATTTTGCATGTGCACAAAAACAGGGAGGCTTATACGGTATTGTGTATAGGTACTGTTCTAAAGTGGTCTTGGTAAAGCAGTTACGCTGGGTATCTTAGCATTGTGCAATGATTGCAGTGTGTAGCACCCGTGATTCTTGCAACTTGTGTTGCCATACCGTTACGACACAAGTTGCATGAAAACTTGTACCATGTATGAAACCCTGAAGCAGCATTAGTTTTTTATGCAAGATATTCTCACCTCTACAGAGCAATTTCGCTTAGAACTTCGCAAAACCTAAGTATTCTGTACCTGGTCCGGTTCTAGTGCCTTGTTGTAGCCCACGCTGTTGAATGTTACCCACAAGTCGTTGGGATCACCATCGACATCACGTGCCTCCATCAAGTTTAGATCAAGAAAACCTTTGAGTGTGATTTCACGATCATTTTTCGAGTCAAAATGTTCTACAGATGAAATGCCAAGACACTGTTAACTAATAAATACAACTTCAATAGTGCACGTATATCGTCCTCGACCTCAGAGCCTGTTTACTCAAGTGTAACACCTTGTAAACACCATTCATCACCATTCACCATCATCACATTCACATTCATCACCATCACATTCAAACGCCATTCATCAGGAGTGGTCCAGTATTCCACAATGGCCGTTGTTTAATTTTAAAATGATGAGACAAATACGTATATTTAGTAGCCTCAAAAAACAATCAGTTGTTTGCTTTCCTGCTGTAGTAAGTTTGTTGTAAATAACTGAAATCTCTTCATCGTTGAATATCATCGCGTTGAGTTGAACAGGCTTATGGCTAAGTAATAGATTAAGCAATATTTACCGAGCATGACACCCCAAGCGGTATCATCACACCACTCTCCACTGGTTCGCATTTGAAACACGTCAAATTCCTGTCGGCTGAGATAACCGTTGTCATCCAAATCACAGTGATGAAATATGCTAGTTAATGCGTCTCTACAGAGAGAAGTAGATCGAATGAAAATTAAGTCGGATAAAGTGTAAATTTTGCTCCACCTTAATCCATGTATGAGAAGACACCGAAACCCGTGTCGTTTTTGCAGACACAGTCAATATTCGTATAGCATTGTTTTGCACTTCCTCGAAAATGAAAAACGACACAAGATTTCCCTGTCTTCATGCTGAACGGCCTTCTTTCATATTTGATGACGATCGTGTTCAACTTGAGCCCTACAGGGAGGGCCAGCCCTCCCAGTAGGGCTCATGTAAACAACTCCTTACTTGCAACGTTTTGTGAGTTCTATTTTGCCATTGACAGTTTTGATTAATTCGACCATTCGATTCGATTCGAACGATCGCACAGAAAGGTGACATCCCGTAGTAAACACCAGCAGATTGTACTCTCCTGGTGCAATATCAGTCAGAACGCAACTTCTCTGTGGAAGCAAATGTTTAGAGTCAGTGACAGAATGCTAATAAAGGGATAGTAGCATTCTATAATTTGCGTTGTATTACATTTTATATAAAACTAGTCATACCTCATTAATAATAGCTTGAGTAAAGGCAACCAGTTCACTTGAATCTGCTTTTATGACAAACAATGTGAAGTCGATTAGACGATCTGTTTCAACAAAGATAAAAGTGCGTAACGTTGTTTACCAGTACTTTTGAATTGTCTCTCCCTTGACCAAAGGAGGATAAGGATGCTTTGGACAATCGCTTCGGTTCGCAATCTTCAAAGATATTCTTGAACAGTGCATACCTCCGCCAATGTTATTTAGTAGAATGCTGATGAGTTGAGCTTCCATTAGCACATTCATCACTACTCTTTTAATTTAAATACTGATAACGACCTAGAGAGCGCTATCATGTTTTCTAATCACCTTTAAAACTTCCGTGAATAGTCAACCAAAGTTTCGTACTGGATGCTATTTTAAGTTTGTAACAGTGACTAGCGAATTTCCCATCGTCCTCAACTACGACGAAACCTTTTCGCGTTTCACACCGCCAATTCTATAAAGCATAACTGTATCATGTCTTGATTCACTATCATGTTTATAATTGTTCTGTCCGGTATAATAGCTTTAGATCATTGGATGAAGAGATAATATTGGACTACAGCCGACGACGGTCAGCTTTCAAATATCAATATCATAAGACATTAGACTGATTCACAATCAAGATTTCTAATTCCATCCAGTAAGGTTCTACTCAGAAAATTTATCTGCAGGACCGGATCCCTATTCCCTGGCACGCAAAGGAAAGTAGTTTTGTTTTGTATATTAGCTATGAATCGTGGAATTAATGATTAATTCAACGGAGCAGAGTCGATCCCGCGGATAATTTCCGTAAACAGAAACTAAAATGCTCATATAATCCGAGTTTAAAACTCAGAGAGATTGATCCGTTTGAGCAAGCTCTCTTTAATTCTTAGAATCCACCTTTAAATTTTTTGGTTCCTTAACAGATTTTCCCGTAGATCGCGAAGATTTTGGTGGTTTACTAGACATTGGTTTTTTCGATATGCTTGATCTACGTTCTCTCGAAGTCGCGTCATCTTTCACTTTTCTTTGATTTAGTTCTTTGCATTTCTCCGCGGTCGATACCAGGAGATCACAAAACTACACAAATTGAATATATTTTCAACGTGTAAAGGCTAGTTTCCACTCAGGAAAATTCTCCTCAGGATTGGAACGGACAGGAAAATTTCCTTTGTGTTAAAATTATTCGTTCAGGTTGAGAGACCACGAGACAAAGACAACATTCCTATCCGTTCCGATCCTGAGGAGAATTTTCCTGAGTGGAAACTAGCCTTAAGGCTAATTTCCTTTCAGGAAAGTTATCCATAGGATCGGAACGGACAGGGAAATTTTCATTGTGTTAAAGTCATTAGTTGCAATTCAGAGCTCTCAAGACAAAGAAAATTGTCTTGTCCGTTCCAATCCTGATGATAAATATCCTGAGTGGAAACTAGCCTTTATAAGCAACGGATTTCAGAAATATGCACGTGATTTAGTTGAAAAAAGTTATTCAAAAACGGCAGCTGTCGGGAGTTTAAATTTCTATCAGTGTATATTTACTGCATGGTTATTGGATTTTAGGGAAACTATCCTTAAAGCATTAACGGTATTACAAGTTATATTAAAATGTAGAACAAAACCTTTGGCCTTGATCCGTTTACGTAATTTGGCAAATATTTGCAAACCTCTTCATAATCTAAACGGCCATCTCCATTATCATCTGCCTCATCGAGAATTTCTTGAACCTCAGACTCGCTCATTCTCTCCCCATACTAAAATTTATAACTCGCATCTTTACTACGGTAGCCATTGCTAGGTTACCAGTTCATAGTTATACTTTATATTGACTATGCTAACTATGCGACCGTTGTAACAGAAAACCTGTTTAAACCGTCGTCAAAGTGAGTCGGTTAACTGTAAAAGGCTTTTACCATTGTAAGGGCTTTCTTGAGCTCAGAAAATGAGATAAAGCCATCGCCATTTACATCCATTTTTTTAAAAGCAGAAACAAGTTCATTTCTGGTATTTTGCTTTTCCTGCTTTACTATTTCACAAAATTCCGAATATGATAGGGATTCTAAAAACATCATTAAAATTGCCTGGTATGAAATTGAGAAAGGAACAATGGGCACACTGGAGTGCATCGCCACCGGAGGGCATTGGCAATTTTTGACTATATAACTACTGGCGTATATCACTCAGTAGCTGTGTAGCTTGCCAGGGTTAGTAATGCACCATGTGTTACCTGTTGAAGGTTTCCAATATTTTCGTATAGTTTCTTGCGCTGGATTGTGACCAGAATATTGAAGTGCTAAATTGAAAGTTCTACTTTATATAATACTAAATTTATATGCAGTTTCTTCTATTAGTCGAACTGATGGAAAACTAGATAGTTTGTAATTGTATGCTTCAGAGGTGTTGGGTGGAAAACGTAAGGAATTCAGTGACTATGCACAAAGTACAAAAAAGTAGTGATTTATATTATTGACAAACCTAGAGTCAGTTCTTTACTAGAAGCGATATTTCCTGTAGTGCTGCTGAGGACAGACAGATAAGCTATACGACACTCTCTTATTTCTTGATCCATTGCTTCCATGGAGCTTTGAGACGGTTTTCGAGACATTTAATTTATTTTTATGACGGATTTGAAACGTACGTTTGTCGTTTGATCGATCTACTTCAAATATGAGCTCATTTATCACGACCTTATAAGCTGGATTTAGACTCGTTTGCTGCAACAAAATTAAGGTATAGATCTACTTGACTTACATAACTTTGAGTTCATATTAGTATGTATACAAACACTAAGTATTATAAAAACTATATGTACGCCAGACGCTTAGAAACGGTCGCCATGTTGCTTGTTGACGTGGGGGCACAGTGGTAGGGGTAATAAGGGGCACTTTTACAATGTTTGTGGGTCTATGGTCTATCACTGTGTGATCGGGTTTGATGTTGGATACGGTACAAATCATAATCACACGTAATGTTGAAATCATTTAAATGTGGTACAGAAGCTTTGCATATAGAAACGAATCTCTTGCCAAAATCTTCCTCGAAAAAAACTGTTACTTTGGCTTCTTTTTCGACTCGAACGTCCACTATTCCATATAGGATTTTTCAAATAATATTAGAAGTTTTCTTTAATATTGATTTAAACAATTTAGTTGGCAAGTTGCAATTTTCTACCCTAGTTAACCGTAAATTCGTAATATATATTTGACAAATACTGCGGATTTTTAATGAAGATTCCTTCAGGTATTTACATTTGTACCAACAAGCGTACATGATAACGATTACCTAATTTATTACCTAATTTATAAATTGGGACTAGCAAACGTTTAGACCAAAGAAATGGGACTGAATTGACCGTTTATCAAGATAATATTAAACAATCGAAGTAGAATGGCAAAGCTTCATTGCTAATTATATTATCTAATTGGGCAACGAGTCACTGACAGTTACTGACACAGGCCTTTTTGTCTTCAGACACTTAAAATATGACAAAACTATTTTCTAATATGTTTGTGGAGGCAACTGACCGTGTAATATCATTAGTAAACCTATCATGCATGCTTAAAATATACGGGATCACATAGTTAATTGATTCGACGTTATCTATTTCTTCGAGTATTCACGGTCCAACAATGAAAACGACATTGCAAGAATTGACGGCATAGGGACGAACAGTTCTGGCAAGCATCTCATTTCGGGTTCATGAATACAATATCACGTCACTCTTTCTTTTGGTGTATTACTAACACATATAGATGATCTTAAAACTAAGTCGCAAACACATTCATGACAGCTTCCGAATGTTAGGACTCATCTTTTGTGACCATTTTTCTGTACCAACGGGATTGCATGAGAAGGAATCTATTCCTATGGCTGTTATTTTTAGCAGTGCCTTTCTCCACATGGACTGTTTTTTATTTTTTTGTGTACGGTGATGTCCACCTGTCGTTATGGATAAGTTTAGTCAAGGATGACGGCAAACCTGCTCTATGGAAACTAAGATCAATTGTATCCAATCCTTCAGGCAAAGAAAAGAAAATAGGAAAAAGGACACTTATTAAAAACACATGCACCCAACAGTTTTCCAAGAATCAGATGGCTCTCTTGAAGCGTTTCTCTGGGGATTTTAAAACGAATTGGTGTCGTATTCGCGAAGCTAAACTCGACTGGAAGAGCTATTTAGCACCTTGTGCTCAACAAACAATATGGCCAGGAAAATATGCTGAAATGGGCAAGACTTTGAAAACAAATGCAGCTAATAGTTTTATATCAAAATGGGACATACGTCCTGCAGGCGAATTTAGCAAGTTTCTTATTCAGTCTATAACTGTCAATAATCGTACTAAAACCATCGGAGGGGATTCTTGGCGCGTCCGTATCAGAGGTGCTTCTTCAGTCAGTGCCACAATATTTGATCGTGATAATGGTGTTTATGAAGTGATATTTCTCTTGATGGAACCAGGACTTTATCAAATCGAAATCATTTTAGATTATACTCTTTGTGATGGCTTTAAGGATCCACCAGTCGACTGGTACAGAAAAGGTGACTGAATCAATGTTTACTGAATATTGTGAAAGTCGAATAGAAGTGCATAGAGTACATATCAATATACGTTTTATACAGTATATCCAGTAATTGGAAAAATGCACGTCAACGTTTTTGTATCTTAATTTTTGTTTTCAACAGGAAGCTACCAAGGCAAAAGTCAGCCAGATGGCACGTTGAACGGGGATCATTCTTATCTTATGGAGCCTCTGGTCGATGGAAAACCTATTTGGATAAAAATCCCAGAACCTAAATATCCAAAGAAACTTTTCGGTAGTGTTGCATGCACTTCATAAGCCTAGATCAGTCTTTTCTGTGACTTAGGCCCGTTTCAAACGTCGCACTACTGCCGTGACGAATGCATTAAAAACAGTATATAATCAGCTGAAACTCCTCATTGTCGATTGTTTTTTAATGTGTATATTCGACACGGCAGTAGTGCGTCGTTTGAAACGGGCCTTAGAATACTTTTTGTTCTGAGTAGGACTACGAATTTTCGAGATTGTCGACTTTTATCGACTGCCGTCCTTACTTATTCGATTGTTAATCTTTCACATTTTCTATTAAAAAAGGCCCATTTACACGGGTGATTGTTTCTGCGACTTAGCTATCTTCTGTTGAACAATGTGATAACGTGGATCACTGGCGACTTTAGCTACTTGGTGTAACAATGTTGCCAATGCACTCGCCAGTCACCCTACTCGATCACATACACTGAGAGGAGAAAAACCGCAGCAAATATCGCCCATGTAAACGGCCCTTAAGTTCTTCACATCTCACTCAGAGTTTTTATATTTGTAGTTGCAATGGATAAGATTAGAATGAGACACTTTACGTCCAACTTTGAGGGAAAGAAAAGCGTTTGTAATACAGATTGTCCCAGTTTAATATTTGATGGTCTTGGAAGATGGATATCAAAAACTTGGACACCATATTTGCAAAATATTACCGGACAAAGCAGAGCCAGAGAAACAGAATGTAAGGTCAATAAGTGTCAAACTAGTGAATTTTTGTCAAAAAAAGTGTGAATGCTTCATAAGTTTGTATTAAGATTGATATGGCTGCCAATTTTTTCTGGATACTGAACTTTTATCAATTCTTTCCTAGCTATGAATGTAAAACGAGAACCCCATGATAAAGTTGGTATATTATGGTTATATGGAGATTCGGTTACTAACACATTCGCAAATGATCTGGTGACGGGTCAATATAATGAAGTTTGTGGAAAGATATTCAGGCAATGTAAAGTGACATATTCCTGGGTGTATAATATTAAAAGAAATAAGAGTGAGGAAGTAGATGGAAAAGACTACGATCATGAGAGAGTAATGGACGAAATAAATACGGTAAATGGTAAAATTATACACGATCTTAATCCGCACATGGATTGTCAATGAGTTAACTGTTTTAGATTCACACAACGAATCGGTAATATCGACTTGCTGCTGTTCATTACTACTTTTTGCCACGCAGTATAGCTGTGAATTACCGACTCCACATTTTCGCCACTTTAGCTTTAATTTATATCCTACATTTGTTTGTTTATAAATCTTCAAATATTTCTCTGACTTTATAGGTACTGGGGGACGAAAGATTGGATGAACACAGTGTGATTATGCTTAACTGGGGCATCCACTTTGCTGCCGCTGTGAATTTCAAGAATTACAAGAAACTTATTGATGGATTTTTAAAGACAGTCCAATTGAAACGAAGAAGAGGCGAATTTAAAGCTATAATTATTTGGAGAACTACCACAGCCATTTTCAGAGAACGTTTTCCACAACCTCGCAAAGACGTACGCCGTTTTTTAACTTCTCCAAGAATTATTTTATATAATGCTTATGCAATGTCAGCAATGTGCAGAGCTGGTGTCAATATCATTGATGTGTATCCCTTGACTGATTCATTTCCTCCCGGGACGGTATCTAAACGCGATCCAGTGCACTATGAAAGACGAGCTATGGAAGATGTTCAAGCTATCATTTACCACAAATTTAAGCCTTTGAGTATGTCGTAAAGTAATCTTTTTTCAAGCCTCTCGTCGTGGGTATTCGCGTTCATTTGCATTTAACAGAGGACTGGTTGTATAGTTGTAACTCGGCGTGGTTTGGTTTACTCCGGTGGCTGTGTTGTACTTCTTACGAAATTACGCTGATTAGTATATTTGATCAAATTTTGATGAGATGTAGCCTGTTACTCCTATTGCAATTTATATTTTTTGATAATTATATTTTTAACAGTATTGAATGATTACATTTCCTGTAATAAATTTTTGCATGTCCATAATAACAGTTAATCAATAATCATCAATATATCAATGAAATTACCAACATGACTGATCACTCGGACAGTTAGAAAGAAATGATGAAAAGATATCAGCTATAAAGCACATAGCAAAATTGTCAAACTTTTTATCATTACATCAGAATCACAATACGTTCAAGAAATTACCCATGACACTAACATACTAGTAATGTCCTGTTTTCATTTTCGGATTCAGGGAAAAAACTTCCATCGTCTTCCGATGGGGATGACATCACTCGTCTGCTCGTTTTGCCCGCGGAGACAATGGAACGTAAATTATTCAGCGCTTGCGGTAAATGCTTGGTCTACATTTCGATGACGAGAATGCGTTGGCGTAACACTAGCAGGAAATAACTCACACCTCGCCCAGATTTGCAGAAGGATGTACAAGGCAATACGACTAATATAGGCTATACCAATAAGGAACTAAGAAACTTGTATTCCGATATAAAACATTTCGCTGGAACAATGGACACGATTCAACATGTTTAAATATGGAGACTTACGTAGCTAACCGCACACTCAATCATTTAGTTTGTAGGCTTTACTCTATAAAGACTTCACTTTAGAACAATATCCAATAACAATGCGTTTAGCTGGTTGGCAAACAAAGATAGTTTTTGTCAAGCAGTGCAGATGTCGAATTAGGTCGACAGGCAGCTGTCGAGTAAATATTTTAATACGAAAGACAATCAAAGACAGAATAGAAAACAAAACGTTTTTACAAAGCCTAAATGTCTATCAATGAAGATGATTCCATGATTCAACTTTCTACTGCTTTAAAACTGAATTTAAAATATTAAAACCGAACCCACTAGAATACAGGTAGATTATACATTGTCATGGTAGAAGCACGTGCGCAGACTAGATTTTCAGCATTTTCAAGGCTATTTGTCATCGATATTCCATGTTGAGGATTTTTCTATCATTGATATTCGTTATATGATTGAAGGAATTCATTGAATAAGTGTTCGATTCTTCACTAACCAATAGCATGTTGTGAGAAGAATCAATCTTGTTCGACAAGTGTTCTCTCTATCATTTATCAACCAAGGAAAAAGTGAACAAGGAACAGAGCATGAGGATAAGATTGTTAAAACTGCCTACCTATTGAAAAACCAACGGCAACGACCAATATTAATTTTGTGTTTCTTGTTAATGTGAAAATAATGTAACCGAAAGGGTAGTTAGGACATCAGGTTTCTCAAATTATCTTTCTTGTTCATGAGTATTTTTCCCAAATTGTTTATCTTTTCCAAGTGATTCGACAACAAACAATTGGGGACAAACGTAACTCCTAAGCCACCTTCAAATAAGAAACCTTTGTTTTATCCCCATACTAACACTTTAGGGTCAACAATTCTATTCCGCTGTAGAGTCGCTTTGTTTCTAGGCTAAGATGCTGTAGCGTCTGAGTTCTCTGATTATAGTATAACTGCTCAACACCTTGTTGGACACAAGGTGTTGATAACCATCCTGTTGGTGAGTCTTCGGTGATGACTGTTTAAATGTACCAGTTGCGCCGCCAAAGTTGCAAACACCGAAGATTTCCGAAAGAACTCTGCTTATATGGATACCAATATCTGTAAATATTCGGCAATTGATTGAGGAGGACAACAATTTTAAGTCGATCAATTCAGAATACCTCGATTCATACTTTCCACTGTCAAAAGTATAGTGTATCATAATAGTTTTAAATTGTTCTTCATTTTGATTCTATTTATACTGTGCATGCTGAGTATACCAAGCAAAAGCGGAAAGAACTTTTCAGTTTCGTTCAACTGAAATAAAACGTTCTAACTTTCAAAGTAAGAACTTGTAGTAACATTCTAAGTTCTAACGTGTTACTACTGTAATTCTAAATCTATTTTTTCAATATCCAACGTACATCACAATAGTCAAAAAATATCATTAGTAATAGTTTTGAAGTGTTCTGGTCCGAACTCCGTATATTTGATACAAACGAAACAAAGCTACAAAAAAGAGTTACGCTCGAAATTCTATAGCATATCAATTTTTGAGATAGATTTTGAAAATTGAAAGAGCATTTGATTGCTTAGTAAAGCTGAGTAATCATATTCAAAGAAGAGAAAGCTCGATGACTTTTCTAGTATTCCTTAGCATTGTGGCAAAGATTTTCTCGATGTCCCCAAAGCCCTTTGACCTTTCGTCAATGCGATCATGTGTAGTTCTGTTTACCTTCTCTATTCAACTCGCTTTTATACTGCGCGCAGGTGTTACTATTTTAGTAACTTCCTTATTTGGTTCGCAAGTTATGAGCGAACGATGAATGAAGATTCAGGGCATTATCAATTATAAACATATTGTGAACTGACCAATCAGATTTGACGGAAGTGCAGAATCATTCCAAATCGAAATCCATGTTTGTAGCGAAGCGTAACGTGAGTTTGTCTGGAGATTGAGTGTGTGTGTTGTATTGCTTGCTGTTCAAGTTATTGCCGATGGATCCTTTACTTTCTACAGTAACTTTGAACGTGAAGAGAGGCAAACCCCGTGTAGTCAGCCCCGAAGCAAGGATAAAGCAGGTATATACAAATAGCTGATTTAAGTACAGTGTTGAATCGAGCAAAGTCAGCACGAATCTGGTCTGTCAAACTTGTATAACGTGTGTTGTATAATGCATGTACATTCGATATTTCTGTAGTCTCGTGCATGTATGAAGTTTCTCTTACATGAATTTGTTTGCAATTTCGTAGCTGCTTGAAGATGCTGAAATTCAAGATAGAATATTTCAATTCGACCCGATGCTGGAAGAGATTGGAACCTCGTCAACAATAGCAAGGGAATATTTAATGATGGAAGACCATTATTTCTACTCAGCAGATCTTATTGAAAAGTATCGCGATGATACGCTACCTTATGATCTTTGGGCGAGCGATTGTTCGCTAAATTCAGACGCTGATTCAGAGAACAGTTCAGTATCAGATGAGCCAGTGTTAGCAGTTAAAGCTCTGAGGTCAAGCTTTTTGGAGCCATGTTTCAGTTTGTCTGATTCGGACAGCGAGGGAAATAATGATATCAGATGTACACACTTTGGCATGGGTAGCACAACTCTCAATTTGAAAAAGGTCGCAAAGAAGAATGAAAGCAAGAGTACGGCGATTAATAATTCATCTAGGAAAGTAATGTCAAGCTTGCCAGCCGGTCTACCACTAGTCATCACTGCAACTCTAGCAGATTCCCAAGATAATAATAAGATGCATGCAGAGTTGAAACCTCTTGGGGATGTGAATGCACGCGGAACTGTGGGTCGCAAGAAGACTCTTGCTAGGACACATTCGTGCACTTATCCAGGTTGTGATAAATCCTACACGAAAAGCTCGCATCTCAAAGCACATTTAAGAACACATACTGGGGAAAAGCCGTACCAATGCAATTGGAAAGGTTGTAGCTGGCGTTTTGCTCGTTCAGATGAGCTCACAAGACACTACCGTAAACATACAGGAATAAAACCATTTCGATGTCCAACTTGCAGTAGAAGTTTTTCTAGATCGGATCATTTATCATTACATATGAAGAGACATTATAATTGATATCATATTAGTAATTGGATGTAAATGTAAGATATCACAACAACTAGGTATAATTATATGCAATTTCACAATAATCTTGTATAAATATTAGGTGCCCATTGGATACCAGAGAGTCTATATATAATGAAGAGTTGTATAGTTTTATTCCAATTGATGATACCAAGGTATAAGCAATATTCTGTGTGCAAAGATGGTATATATTAATAGACTGGTTGTCATGAATGATCTATTAAAGTCTCGTGTTGTTTTTCACGTGAGATAATGCATGTCTTTCATTTTACTTTTTCAAACTTATTCATTATCCACATTTTTTTTTGTTTGTTGACTTGCAGTTTTCGCTCCGAGTGAATGTTCTCTAGATCACACCGAGGATCACACACTGTTGTTTCAATACATTAATGGACTTAGTTGAACTTTCCCTGGTAATATCACCATTGTATTTAATTAAAAATTCGCCAAAGTGTAAGGCAGTAAGACATGCTGACTATTGTAATTATGTTCGTCAAAGCACTATACCTGACTGTACCCAAACTTTTCTACTCTATGCAGGCAAAAATGTGCCACCACTATTGTTGTAAGTTATACTACAAGTGAATTTGTGGTTACAGCACTTCCTGCGCGTACTTCATTGCGTAATGGTGGTTGAATGATATATGGATAGGGGATGTGAACCAGCGTATCAAGAAAACCTTGATGGCCATGATATAACAGACAGTTTTGATGGTCAGTCTGCTATAGACAGTACTGGTCCTGTACTAGAGCATTTCATTTAATGGCTATAGTGAAATATGAGTATATCAACTTCATTCTGTTCCTTGTGGACAAGGAAGTTCATGTACTCAAAATTTTCCACTTTCTCTTTTACTTTCATGCAGGGTTTCTTACTCAGTTTTTGTTTTGCATTCTAAACACAGCATGTCGTGCTGTGCTATCGTTCTTTTGATTCTGAAGTGTAAACAATAGGAGAATCGACAGTGTAGTGTTGCTGTAAGTCAACTGGCAAGTCAATGTCAGTGGTGTCGTTGATCCATTGAAAGGAGCACACTAGCTATTAAAGTATTAAAGTAAACTGCAAACCATTTGCTCAAATTGTGTTGCTATCCAACCTTAGTTTGTTTAACCTGTACACATTCCTAACCTACTAGGGGTCCGATTATCAACTAAATTAAGGGGATAATTTGGCAAATAAGTAAAGTAACTATGGTACAAAGTTAGTAGTTTGAAGATATGAAAACAAATGAAAAAAACCTTTTAATTTTAATTACGATATTAGCGAACTTTGCTCCTTTTTGCGAACTGTGGAGTCTTTGGATACCAATTTTTCTCCTAACAGGTCTCACGAGCGATCGACCAACGACTTCTTATGTAAACTAATCTTCCTTGAACTGAAATTAAAATGCAGAAGTATTTAATAACATCGAAAAAATACTTCCGAAATAGATTAGCTAAAGAAGTTGTCGATTTGCCATTGGATATTGACTTTTCAGATTATTTTGAAAGGAATAAAAGCATTTTTCTTGTCCAAAACAGTCATCAATTGGTGATTAGAATGACGTTGTCGTTGTTACCAATTGTTTACCACACAGCATGGTGCCTTTGAATGGACGTTGTTCAACGATTCCATCAACACGGTATTATAGTGTCATATGTGAACTAGCACTACCGCGTGAAGTAGTTTGATCTAAAAAGATTCTTGTCTTTTGAGAACAAGTGGACAAATCCCAGGTTTTTTTGTCTGACTTCATGTCTTATTGAACTGAAATGCACGCCAATAATATCAGTACCATGCCGTCGTGAACCGTGGTAATCAATAGTTGTGCTTCATAGGACTAAATGTTACACATAAATACAAAAATTAAACATATAAAGTACGTAAAAAATATCACGATGGTTCTGGCACTTGACAAATAAACAAATTGCCTTCAATAGTAAGTTACAAAACGAGCCGCAAAAAATGCATCGATAATCTGAAAGATATTTAGAAATGGAAAGTTTGGTTGACTTTTAGTCCATATGCTCTGTTATCTTGACTCTCGTGGATATTTTTTAAGTTTTTATTGGCTACTGCACTGACTGCTCTGTTCGTTCTGACCAAATTGAGCATTATATTATATTTATTGAAAAACCAAAACGACTGTTAAAATATGTTGGTTATTTTACGTATTTTAGTGACAAAAATCTTTGTATTCTTCTGCATATCGGAACTGCACTTATCACAGGAAATAAGGGGCGGGAGTTTATCGTCTGGAAAACAGTTGATGACGTCACCAGCTTTGTGACTCAGACGAGACAGAATAACTGAAGCAACGAAGATGACATGTGATTGGTTCGACGCTCAGTATATTATATTGGTATCACTGGTGGAAACAAGCGGAGCATTTAAGTCTCTCTCGTCATGAATCCCATCAAAGACTCACTCATTTTATGCAGAGTGTGCGTTGAATTGTCATTCGCTATTGTTGTATTGCTTGATTTCATGAAGTTCAGAATGTAGGTTGAATATAATTTCCCTCCCTCAACCTCCCGAAGACCGGCTATACACAGATCCTCGCGCAAACGACATTTTTCTTTACTGCCAAAGCTGGAAAGTGGAAAACCTGCTGCGCTAAAAACGTCTAATAAACATTGTTTTATCTGTTCAGAATCAGGCATTTTGATCCTGCCTGCTGGGTGCTGAGCTGCTTTATAGCAGTTTGAAGACGAACACGGGATTTTTTACATTACCGACCTTGTTCTACAGTCGAGACCTTCATCATGACTTCATTTTCCGGTTTTTAGTCGTATGCAAATTACTAACGATCATCATATTGCTTCTGTTTACTGCATGTCTATATGCCTAATAGTCTTAATTCTGTGGGAGTCCTTTTAATTAAATTATACTGAAGAAAGTTGGTACACTATGACAACGACCCGGCGTTGGACCGAGTAAAATGCTGGGGCTGCCGTTGTAGAAAAACGTGGTAAATTTCATCAACCAACCAGAATCGCGTATTCAAGAATTGACTACTTTTTAACTACAAAATTGTAGCTAAAATGTAGCTGATAACTGGCCTCTGTATGATAACGTATTTCAATCGACACTGTACGTTGGTCACTTTGTTCGAGGCTTTGTTTGTAGAACAATTGCTATTGGCCATTAAAAAAGAGCAAACATTGATAAGATTTTTTGAAAACTGTGTCGTTAGATTATATTCGTTCAGTGTCAGAGCGTGGAAAGAATGGAATAAGTAAATGACAAAGTCACAAGACTTTGTTCAGATGCTTTTCTGCTGAATTGTTTCTTGGTGCTACGGCTATACGTTGTGATTTTAACCATATGACTTGAAAACTCAGACTGTGTCTTACTGTGACTTGTCTACATACATTTCTATGCGTCTGTCGATCGGCTTTGGAACAAGAATAATCTTTGAAAGTACTGAAGGAAATGGTTTGATTTTTCTTGTCCATCATGTTAACCCATACACAAGTCACCATGTTTTAGTGGCCTGAATATCAGCTAATAAAGCTACTCTGCCCCCTTCATATGCGGTGTTTTGCGTATTCGTGTTTTCATTTATAATTAAGTATATTCATCTACAGTAAACAATGTATAAGTAAAAGTAAACAAGTAAGAATGCATGAGAAACTAGAAAGCATTCAAAGATTGCATAGCACCGCTTTAAAAAGCCTCTGATTAGCTGTCATGACAAACTGAGAAACAAACAAGCAAAGACAGACAAACGCGGTTAAGAACAACGAAGACCAATGTTTAATACTGCAGCTCGATGAGAGATCATTTTCGTTTAAAAAAGTATAAAGTTGACAATCTTACAATTTTTTATACAGTTTTACGAGCTCAAGAGTTACTCGGCGTATCGGTTAACTCCGTAACGGCGTGTCCGTTATCCGTAACTCAGCTCAAGAGTTACTCGGCGTATCCTGAATCATCACTGCTGAGTGGTCGACCAGGAATAGTGAACTGAAACTTCCTTGGAAATCTGTAAAACATGTTTAATGAAAACTCAGTATATCATCAAGAGCATTGAATTTACTTCAAAAGCTGCAACTGTAACTGAGCATCAATGAAAAAGTCTCCAAACTTTATACTTCGCTTTATACGATATGTATACGTATACGTATACGAATTATGTATACTTTATACGTATTGATAAAAAAAACTTAAATCAGTTTAACAGAACAAAAAATAAATTAGAAAAACAAAACACATATGCAGTCAATTTTTTTTTAACATGACCTTCAAGGATGGGTTTTGCCGGTTTCAGGATAAACTCATCACATACCGTTCAATAACAGCTGTCCTTTCCATCGGTTTCCTGCTTTTTAATTTAGTCAACTTTGTTCTATAAGGATTGAAATAAACATTGCTTGAGTTGCCTGGAAAACAGTGTTGGTGCAGTTCAGAAAGTGGTTTTATTTGACTCTTCATCTGCATCGCAGGATTCTTTTCGAGCTTCATCGTTGATCCTTTAATGTCCAATATTCTGTTGTAAACATCTTTAACCTAGGATAGAAAAAAGTAACCATTCAACTTGCCATTTCTTGCAATAAATGCTTACATTTAGCAGCTTTTAGTCACTTTGCTGAGCCCAAGTAATTTTATTCGTCAATAGGCTATACGCGTGGACACGGGCGCCGTTTTCAAGTCTTTCCAAAAACGTTTGTGTATGGTTTATTGTTTTAACGCTTAGTTAAGACTTTCCAAGGGAAAATATTTTTAATATATCAAATTAGCAGCAGCCTCCGTCCTAAATTGTTAGTGTTTGCGTCCGTTTTCGCGTGAAAACACAAATGAAAACTCTCAAAACGTTACCGTGCGCACATAGCCAGAGAGACCCCCATAAAAAGTCTTAGTAGCTATAAAGTGGCACAGTAGCGCCTACCAACTGAGCAAATGTATTTTATTGCGTTGGGTCTGGGCATATTGCCTAGCGATACAGTATCCATTTAACCACAGCATGTACGTACCAAGACATTTCCGAGATTGTCGAACCGTGGACTAGGTTCAAATATTTCGCAATCATATTCATCCAGTTTTTTAGCGGTCTTCGTACTAATCTTTCCCTGGTCTCTTTCTTTACAAAGAAACTCGATGTAGCCTGGAAAGTCAAAATATCTTTTTCTTTCATAAGAAGCTGGAATAACCGTCTCTGTAGAAAATTCTTTCCACACAACCGATTTCGGTCCTTTCAAATTTCTTGTATTCAAATTAAGAGGAAATAACTCGTTCAAGATATCATTGTTCGAATTCTCGCCTGAGTCTTTTTCTAGTGATAATCTATAATGTTTCCGTTCAGAAATATTTCTTATTCTATCAGCAATAACAGACGGAAGAAAATGCTGAGTATGAGGAAGTTCTAAATCTTGAGCTTCCCTACTTGGGATCAGGCCTCTGTCAAAGGAGTAAACATGAGAAGGACACGAAACTTGTTCGTTGGAGATAGGTTGTGAACACGTGACAGGTGAATTAGGAGGTGCATGTTTCCCACCACTGGGCAACTTTGATCTCAATTTGCTGAATGGACTATGTAAAACAAAAGATTGCTTTTGTGGAATCATGGTATCGAATTGAAGTGTTTTTATGGTGACCGCAACAGAACCAGGAGATTCGTGATTTGTTGATCTTGAAACATGCTCTTGCAAACTCCCAAGCCTTTCGTTTTTTATATTGGAGTCTGTTATCTTAGCTAGTTTTTTCTTCGCTTTTATGCTCGTCTCTGACTGGACTTCATGCAAGTAATGGCCTACCAAATCTTTACTGAATAAGTTCAAGTCAGGTTCGGCGGTATCATACTCCGATTTGCTGACTATTGCCTCTTTGTGATTAGATTTTGAATACGTGGCATTCTGTCCAGTTGGAATTACGATATAAACCTCAGCACACAAGTCTAAAAAGCAGTAGAAAAGTTAAATGGAGCAGTTTAAAAATCGAACGGACTGCATTCCTCGAAATCTTGCACTCAAGCTCGTTGACGTCTGTACTAAATCGATGTGCCTTTAGCATATGCACTGTGAAAAGCGGGAATGATCTTTTTCACATGGAAGTTAGGGCATACCTGAAATTTTGTTGCGTTTGTATTCTACAATTCCTGTATCATTTTACAACAGAAAGTTAAGTGAAATACACTTTGAGAAGGTTGCTAGGCCTAGGTCAAACGTCGCTCTTTTCATGCGCGGAACCTAATGCAAATGAGCTCAAAGAAAGACTACGTTACTTGCATTAGGTTCGGCGCATGAAAAGAGCGACGTTTGACCTAGGCCTGACTGATAATATTATAGGAGGAAAGATGATGGATTTGCATTAGTTTGTATAAAAAGATCAACTCAATTCTTTTATACCATCAGTTTGATGAAATTGACTGCCGGTGGTTTGCCATTCTCGAAGAGGTGTCTTGGCGGATTTTCTATAGGAGTATGATAAAATATCTGTGATTTACATATAAATAACCAAGTTTCCAAGAGTACATACCTCTAAAAATTTATTTGTAGTTTATCACCGATCAAATAACACGATAAACAAATTTTATGATCACAGCAAATAATCAACAGACAAACACAAAATAAACAAACAGACAAACAGTCAGACAGGCACACGAACAGATGGGCAAAGGAAAGCTGTTAAGGAACGAAAATGTTGTTGCGTTAGCGTGATGTGTACATATTTTTACCTTTTATGCAGTTTGACTTTGGAATTTCTAACAACTAGTCCAGATTCAGTTGTTTTGCTCTCGTCCACATTCTTACGTTGAGAACGCGATTTTGTCTCCATGTCTAAGAAAATGTGCGTGTATAT
>JAOBYK010312361.1:4495-17013 GCA_025434845.1 Phenganax subtilis | reverse complement strand
GAACAGAAAAGAAGAACAGAAGCTAAAGTTATATCAACTAAAAGCATTACCCCTCGACAGCCGCGACCTCGGATATAACCCTGGTAATCAACATTGCCTCTCTTCTCTTGGAGGTAAAATTGGATCCAGTTATGAAAACCAATCACTTCTTTATCACGACTTTCTCCAACAAAAACATGCTCAAACCCTGAGGAATCTTTATTCCTAATAAAATCATTGACATACAAGTCAGAATTGAAAGAACAAACTACTGAGTGGTTGTTTGCACACAATTTTGAATGATTTCATCCTAATGCCAAATCTTTTCTTCCCACCTGTTTCCTTTTGTCCTCGAATAAAGTTCAAACCAGATCTGATACAACTGATGTTTAAAGCTTCGCACATCTGGAGGAGATTTTCTGTACTTGGCTAAAACTTCATGAGCAATTTTCATCGGTTCAGTTTCCATAATGAGATCAATGAATGTCTGATTCTCTTTAATCTCCTCTTGGGTAACAACCTCAGCTTTACCTGTGTCGCGTTCGTAGTTATCCAATAAGGCAATGAAAGCTGTAAAAAGACACTAATAACTTCAGTATGGTGAAAAGAAGATAAAACAAAAATATTTCGTGGGCTTATACACAAGCACCAATCAGATGTGTGCACAAAAATACCTTTATATGTAGGTCTCTCAAAAACTTCTGGCTTAACCCAGCTGAATAGCGGATTTCTAGCTCGATCTTTGCGCTCATAACTTTTTGTATAACCTTGCAAATCTAGATCATAATCGACACCAGGTGTCAGTCGATTTTTGTCTGCTTTCCAGAGTCTGCTGGCAATTTGAGATGCCTGTGGATGTGGCTTGAATCTAAATAAATCAGATTTGAAACACAGTCAAATTTGATTGAATCAACAATGATTGCATGATCACCATGGGATAACTAAACAATCACGACCATAGTTGTGAACTAGTGATTTCAGTTTCAATTATCAGTGCCAATCAGAACCAGATTTTCAATAGAAATCAACATACATTGTAATGTATGTCAGTGATTTTCAATTTCATTGTTGATATCAAGAATACAATCTATAGGGGCATGACATCCATCGCTCAATACTCAATTATTGATCCACAATTTTCCAGAATATTATAGGTAAATTGCCAAAAAAAAAATGTCAGCGTTTAAGTAGGCAAATGAAATAGAATTACTTGTATGTATATCTCATATTCAGAAGATAAAGATCAAGGGAATCAATATTGTAATGAATTGCCTTGTTAGAATCATCAAATCGCAACGTGTACCTATGGAAATGTATCAATTATGACGGGCCTTTTAAATAATGGTGCACGTATTTCATGAAGAACAGATAAACTAAGATTGATCTGCAATATATGGATTTTATTACGATTCAAATATCATACTCACTCTGATGCCATTTTCTGGTGCTGCGAATCAAAATCTTTGTTGAAATTCTGGATATAATCTTGATCAGGGTAAACCACTGGGGCAAACCCACAAAGTAATTATAAAGAGGGTCATACATGGTTTATGTGGGATGTAACGTTGTATATTGGAACACTTTATGATAATAACGTATCTCAACGTGCCCTGTCCCTCTTCCTAGATATCCATTCGATATCCATATGACATTGGATTTGGGAGTTTTAATGACTGGTAGAGCAGTAATAGTAGGAAATCAGTTTGAAATGGCTGACTGAAAACTTTTGAAAATTCTTAATTTGCCCAAAATATTTTCCCACCTCAAATTCTTGCTTCTGATTGGTTCTTTTACGTTTTATACTGCTAACCTTTTGTGTAACTCAATGTACCTATTTATCCCATTTACAACTGGGAGTCCCTGATGTTGGTCGAGTTGTTAGTATCAAAGCCTGGTTTTCGAGCCCGCAATAACTCCAGCCTCGTACTTGATGCAATGCGAATTAATATAGTAAGAGACTTTACTTTCCCAAAAGAAATTTCGTGGTAAAAATGAAATACATAGTATTTTCAAGCTTTTAATCTGTGTGAATAATCACAGACATTGTCTATATATTATATTATACACAGTGCCATTTGCGCTAGTATGTTTGGTGCAAATTCGAGTCAGAACTATATAACCGTATAGCTACGTGTTCAGCTGTTGCTTTTTCTCTCGTCCACAAGAAAATAATGGGTTGAAGACCACCCAACGTTTCCGTTTTCTTCACTTATCTCATGTTTCAAAGCAGAATGATGAATTAACTGGATCATCTTTTTCGACGTCCTTTTTTTGCTAATTCTGGCGCAACGTCTAGCGCGAGCATGTTTCTGATTTGTGAATGTAAATGAAAATACTATATTCGCAACTGTAAGAGTTTGAGAGAGTTCTAAGAAGAAAACTTGACAGAGCTATTCAAGAAATTTTAGTCCTACAAGAAAAAGATACTGTTCAAGGCCCAACTCTTGACGCAGAATCCCCGTGAGCAGTAGCTCAGCGGTGTACGCTGATTTGATGTTAGCTTTCTCGCACAAACTTTTATCTTCGTCACATGACAACACGATAACGTTATTGTCACGTGACGTCGGCATCTTTAAAGAAACCTAGAGGGAGGGAGAGATCGATATCAGTTAACTAACCAATTCAATGAGACAAGAGCACAATGGAGTTCATACCTTTCCCTTGGCGCTTTTTATGATTTCTGTAAAGAGTACAAAGAGCAATTAGAACGCTGATAACACTGCTTAATTACTTTAAATCGTCGAAAGATGAAATCAGTCCTACCCTGCATGTCAGCTGGCGGTGGCTTTACATGCGGAGTGACGTGGATTTTATAGCCATCCAGCAATCCTCCGCTACGAGCAAGTTCCAGAGATCTAACACAAAAAAAACTTCACAGTATATCCTTGATAAAATAATGGACGAGTTCGTGTTTGTTACTCATCACTTTGCATAATATAAAAATTATACGTAATAAACATTTTCCAACGAATACTTTGGACAAACCTTTCTAAAGAGAAGCTATATTTCTCTTCGGCTTCTTTGTCGTTAACAATGAAACCGCTTGAATCTGTAAAGGAAAGAATATGCAGACGGCAATATTCTCTTTAGAGAAAAGGTCGTCACGAAGGCTAACCAAATGTAGTTTTTCTGGTTATGTGCAGTCTTGGCTCTTACCGACAAATGACTTGGTTTTCTTGCACGCATCAAGCCAGCCCATGTCGACAACTGGAATACCGCGTGAGATGGCACACAGGAGTTTTACGGTCCGGCGAACCTAAACAGACAGGCGTCGAAATGAAAACTTCAACAGGGGTGGTTACACTAACAAATGAATAGTTTCTCTCTAATCAACTATTTCTTCAGTTATACTTTGTCTGTCACCAAATGTGAACTATCTTCTAGTCGCGACACAACTCTTCCTCCGAGATCTTGTACAATCTAATTATGAAAAGTTACTTCTTTCATTGGCGTAGGACATTAGTGCCTTCGTGCAGAAATAATATTATAATCTGTTTTTTTACAATACTAAGAAGTGAATGCAAGTTAAAGGCTTTTTTCACCTTTGTAGCTTTCTTAACAGCATGTTCAGGTAATCCGGTGAAAACGATTTTTACGCGGCAGGAATGATTCCCAGGATCCTACAAAAAAAATCAAGAAACTTGTTAGTATAAACATCTACATACGACAGCCGTTGACTTCTGATAATTCAATCATTTGGACCTGGTTGTATTTCTTTCTCGGCCGTGAGGCATTACTGTTTGGCGTTGAGACGGTTGATGATGATGAAGAGTCTGGTTTCGATAACGATCTTGCAGGAAAAGAAATATCACATTCTTCAGTGCCTACCTGTGAACGACAAAAATATTAAAACTCGGTGAACAAAATGCTTGACATTGTCAGGTACAAAGTCTGGTGAAGAAGACGTAGCTAGATATGTGCGTTCGTTAATACATTAGGAAAGATGAGGTGGTTGGTGCAGTTAAGAAGCCATTCTTTATTTACCGATACCTTGAGAGAATCATTTTTCTGCGAAGACGTTCTTTCTCTCCTCGCTTGGATTACATCTTCAGTCGTTTCATCTGGTATTGTATTTCTACGTCTTTTCTTAGCACCTCCTTTATTTGGTTCAATGCTTAGAGCAGACTTTCTCTTCCTCGTTACCCTACTTGTTTTAGGATCAGCCACATCCCCTGTAATACCCCCTTCCATCTTTTCTATGCTCTCTGTATCTTGAAGATATTCCGGAGGAGTAATCCCAGTAGCTTCAACCATTCTACCACTCAGTAAATCAGCGATTGGTTCATTCTTACTCTCCCCAGTTTCTTTCGTAACATCCACGCCTTTCACTCCTCTGGTTCTCGAGCCTCGTGTTGATACTGCCGTCTTTCTACCCCGTGTTGATCTACCTTTAGCCCGTTTCGTTGCACTATTCTCCTGTTGTTTGTTTGTATCACCTGGTGTATATCCCTCTCCCTCACCTTCACTATTTATCCCATCATTTTCTGCTGGTATACTCAAGAGTCCTTCTTGATCCTCTATTTTCTGTTGCTGTCCTTTACGTCGTTGAGCTGCAAACGTTTTACGTCCTCTGACAGACTTCTTTCTTGTCCTTGAAACTTGCTCGTCTATCATCTTTAAGTATCAAAACAACTCAAAATGAAATGAAACACCATTTTCAAATTAAAAAGTTACTACATCTTTCCAATCACAACATACCGTCTCAGAGTTTGTCTCCACACCCTCAGTTGGAATCTCGACGTAGCAATTTTTTCCACTACTCGACGTACTTCTGCCCTCAATCACCATTGAGGGAGATATTCTGAGATCTATTGTTGGACTTTTGGCCAATGGAGTAACATCCAGAATATTCGCTTGCATAAAATCGTTTTCACTATCTGAAATACACACGCTCCAATTATGCAAGACGTAGAGCTATGATATGAAATTTCCACATGAAACCAAAATATATTTTATACCTGACTTGGAATCCATCATACTTGAAAACGAAGGCAAGTGATCCGAATATTTGTTGGCTTCTACGCCGCATTTTCTTTCAATAGTTGACAAGGTTTTCTCGTCAGGATCGATGTAGTTTTGCGTTGCTTGAATATCCACCTCTACGAAAAATAAACGAGAAAACAAACTCATGTATGTGGCTCTCAACTTTTCAAACAAGAGCCCTGAAACTCACCCTCAAAATCCTCTTTATTTCCAACATTCATTTCTCCTTTATTCTCCGGAACATTTCCATTCAAATCCTGCGTGTTCATGGCTCCAGGCAACTTGAATACATTGTTAACTTCAGGTACTTCAAAAGCATCTCCATACGCTTGCGTCTCAGCCAGCTCGTCAGCTTGATCAAATGTTGAACCATAAGCTTGCGTAGCTGTATCGTCGATTTCATCTCTCCCTAAGCCCCCCAAATCATACGCTTGCGTTTCCTCCATGGCATGCTCATTATCATCGGGCATTTGAACTCCATGTTTACACCCAAAAGTTTCACTCTCGGACGTTTTACACTCGGAGGTTTTACCCTCGGAAGCTCCATCCTCGGATGTTTTCTTCTCAAAGCTGGACGTTCTATCGTTCAGCATATCGTCCCCGGATATTTCGTTGTCAAAAACGTCGGGTGATCCTAATACATCTGAAGTTTCATCGGGTGTTCCAGGTATAACGGGGGACTCTGGTATACAAGTGGAGTCACGGGGTGAATTGGGTATGACATCTATAGACTCGTAAAGTTGTGTTTCTAAGAGATCGTCATCTTGCTTTGGAGCGGAATCTGATACTCCATTCTTCTTGTTTGGAGTTTCTAGAATCACACACGGCGAAAACCTAAGCAATGATGGTTTGATAACTTTTTAACGACCATTTTGATATCTTACCAGTGCAGTTTTCAAAATCTAGTTTGTTATTTACTTCATTGAGTATTTCCTCCTTTCCACTTTCGTTTTCAGATACCTCCGTCGATTCTCTAAATGCAAAGAAAAAATTCTCGTTCATACAACAAAATTTATCTACAGAAAACATCACAGCTAGGTTTTCTCACAATAACTTACCGCGTCGAGTTAAGACTTTCTAGCGTGGATAAACCATAAGCCAATGTGTTTTCTGCAGAAAACCGTCTCCCTGAATCGAACCTCACCTCCACAGCTTAACACAAAGAGAAATTAAAATCTTATCTTCAAAACTTGACCTAAAGCACTGGATAGTACAGCATCTTGCCATGATAGGGCATACCTCGTTTCAATTTTGATGGTTGATCCAAAGTCAATGCTTGATCTGAGATGAATGGTGTCTCAGGAATTGAATTGGGGGCGACTGTATTTGGTAATGTATCACAGGGGATGGTAGCATCCAAGTGCGACTCTTGTCCAGTACCTTCGGGTGAACAACACAAAGTTGGCTCAACAAAAAAGGATTCACAAAATAAACCATGGAAAAGAGAAACATTCGTTACGAGACGGAAAAGTTTTTCATGTTTCAATATCAGTTATACAATTCCATTTCCAGTTCTAATCTTATACTTTTCCACCTGTGATATTACCTTAATACTAGTTTGTATAACTCTAGAGAAATTGGGAAATGTGTTTTGTATATCTACAGAGAGTGATCTGAGGAAATTGCTGGTCTGTTTAATTTCAAACAACTCACCAGCAGTTGGCTCATTTTTCTGCTCTCTTTCATCCTCAGTTTCAGAATCAGAATTAGCACAAAAGACTGCAGATGACTTTTCCTCTAAACAATGAGCAATAAAGTAGTTTGAAAATCATTTATTATGCCGTTGCCAAATGTGTCGTGTTCTGTTATTTCACTAGCAAGTTCTTCACCTGAAAGTTTGAAGTCATATTCTTGCGTTGCCTCGTCAAGGTCATCTTCTATGGCACCTTTGTTTTCAGCTTTCTTCGGCGATGGTGAATGACTTTCATTCAATTGTCCTCCTGGCTAAATCATCAAATTTTAAATACCACATATAAGAACTTCAGCTTGTTTACAAAATCAAGACACACTTGGGTATGAATTTATTCATTTGTTGTACCTCACTATCAGGCATCAGTGATTCAGATGCTGTTTCTGACCCTGAATCAGAGATTTCCTTGTTGGCCTGCAAGGTGAGTTGGAAATGGAGTGTAGAATTGTTAAAATTGGCATAATATCAAACATGCACTTAAATAATGTATATAACAATAAATACAAATAAGGATAAAACAAACCAGATCTTTAGTTTCGGCAAGAAGATATTGGCATTTAACATCTGCAATCATTAAATCAATTTCGTTGACAAGTTCATAGAAAGCTTGAGGTTTCAAGAACATCTAGAAATGGAAACAAGACATGACCATTTGCTGTACCGGAAAAAGATTAGTAGTGCTTATGGATCCCTCAAAACTTACTTTTTTCCTTCGTGTTCTGTTTCTACTGTTGTAGTCATAGATAAAATGATGGTTGCCATGAACCTCAATACAGGCATGCTTCTTTGAGACCATCTAAAACAATGAAGAGCAGATTATGTCCAAGGTTAATGAATACCCATCAAGCAGAGAGTGTCCTCAGTCGCATGCTGGTTTTTTATCGAAACAGTGACAATATTTCATAAGTACCTGCAGAGGTATTGTGATATCACAATTGTCATGCCTTCCAATGATATTTTCTCCTGTAACGATAACAACAAGGACACCTCTTTCGTAGATATATTCTGAAATGAATTATAGGTTACCAGAAAAAGCTTTACCTTCATGAACTGGAAATATAGTTTCGGGAAACTCTCCCGTAGCGTTTACTTTCAAAAATGCAACCTGTCATAATGTAGAAACAGTTTAGACATAAATCAAACGTCAATAATTACAATCATGGAGTACTCAACCACTTTGCAAAAGACACGTTTTAACGCACCGTCTCCTTTGAGTTATCATTCTCAACTTCTTCCTCATCAAAGTCAAGAACTTGAGTTGAATCCATGAAAAAAAATAAGCAATATTTCGAACAACTGTAGACATAAACAATCACCAATTAGGCACATGGTAGGCATTGCCAATACTTCATATAAAAATTTCATAGTGACCGTCTCTTGCACTGCCTGCATTTGCAGGTATTCATTTAAGGAGTTTTTTCACTGAGCTCAAAGACTATTCTGGACTATTAATTTCAGCTTTTGGTGTTACAATTTGTGCAGATAAACGTATTTATTTTCTATAAAGATATAACTCAAAGTGTTCATCTACATCGTTCCTTCTGTCCAGCAATCTATTTACTTCAAGATCTAAAAAACAATTTAAAAACTTTATCAGTTCATTTAAATGTTCAATCATAGATTATTTGTCAAAAATTTCAATATATTCAAAAAACGTAGTATACTTTCAAAAATATAACTTGTCAATAAGTGCTAAACTTATCGTAGGACACTATGTCGAATTCTTAACAGAGAATCATAAAGTATTTATCTAAATAGTAGGAATTGACCCAAGAAGAAACGTACCCTGCCTCTATCACAACAATTCATACGCTTGAAAAGCCCATTCTTTCCCAACTCCATTCCAACAATTCTCACTCTCTCCGTCTTTATTATATATTTCTTTTGCTCTAGGTGATGACCAGCACTCGCCATAATATTGAATTCCAAACACCTGAAAGAAAGATAATGTCAGTAACAAATAACCAGAAAAAAATATAGTGTTATACAGACTTCAACGATGTAACTGCATGTGTCTTTCCTTGGAACCCAAGTTCTCAACTTGTGCTAATCATCATTTTGAGAAACAACAGCAGCAGGAAAACTAATTTAAAAAATACAGCCAGACCTTGTAGCCAATTTCTTTGGCAGCTTTCGCACAATCCTTTATAGTTTTCTTCATATCAGACCAATCAATACTGCTTCGAACATTCTTGTAATGCTTCTCAAGTGGTCTTGTTTTATCTTGATAGCAGCCAAGATTTCTCACTAAAAAAATAATAAAAGAGAAAGATTTAATACTTGGCAGATATTCGTCTCCTCAGTGTGTTCATATAGTTTGTTCAACTCACTTGGTGTATCACTACATGATCCTGATATAAAAAGGACGTCATCAATTGCGATATCACTGCGAAAATTACTACCCAGTCGACCTTCAATGATCACCTATAATGAAAATTATATGAAGTACTAATCCATATACTACATGTATTCGTCAGTGATCAAATGTTGCCTACTTTGTAATCACTCGAACTTTGTAAATCTATATAAGCAGTTTGCCAGGATTCTCCATGATCTCCAGTCTTAGATAAGAGTGTCTTATTTTCATCCCTGTTCTCCATGAAGATCCTAAGAGACCCCATTCCATTGCCAAACATATTGTAAGAAAGAATGAGGCAAGTTGTTCTGTTAGAGCCTGAGAATTTCCTACTGATCAAGCGAGCTTTTTGACCAGTTTTTGCTGGTGACGAAGCTTCCACGAATAAATAATAGCCTAAAAATAAACACGAAAGCTAGACAAGTAGTTAGGAAGGGCTAAAAAGGTTCCGTATGCAGGAATAGGATACAGCAAGGTAAAATGTGATAACAGTAGGATAACCTAGGATAGGGTAGGATAATTTGAGAATAGAATTACCTCCCCCACTAGTATGATCCCCTTGAGGTCCAGTTGACTTGCTTGGTGTGGGACCTTGAAGTCTTATCCAGTTCAGGTCATCTTTGTCATCTTGTGACCACGCACACAAACTATTTGCATTCTTCTCAAACTCACAATCATGAGGACCTTGAAATCAAACATCACAAGTCAACTTATTAAATTAATAGCAGTGACTTGTATGTTTAAAACTGTTTACCTAACCCACAAGATTGAAACGCGCACGACGTCTCTTCTTTCTTCTTTCCAGGGCAATCAAGTCCGCTATTACTGGGCGGCGGATCGGCACAAGTACGAACGCGTGATCTAGTTCCAGGTCCACACGACGTATCACACAAAGACCAACTGGACCATCTGCTCCAATGACCGTTAACAGCAGCTGCAAAGAAGATTCTGTGAAGCTTGCTAAGAAATATAAACTTTTTCTTCTGTGATGAAACTGGATCACTACTATTGCTGAAACTCTACGACAAACAGTTTAGAACTGATAAAGCTATCTAGTATAAAATAAGCTAATCGCAATAAAATCAAACCTACCACTACAATTCGACACAGGACACGTCACAACTTCCTCTTGAACTCCATGCGAACGAAGCCCCAGGCAATCTCGCGTTGCATTCGATGAAGAACAAAATCTCTCTCGCTTTTTCTCACACTGGCCATTGCACGGACTAAACGAAGACCAGAGACTCCAACCCGTATTTGTAGCTAAGAAAAATAGTTCACAAAGTTTTAAAACGCTTGATTTGTAATGGTTCATGCATACAAGTAAAGCATAACTTTCCTATGAATCCCCATAAAACAATCAAAATAGACAGTTTTACAAAATCTGGTACTTCAACTTACAATTACAATCATACAAGTCATTAACTTCGTCAATATCCAATTGCGAGAAGCCAATTCTCTGCCCCAACTTGAGATTTGGTTTGGTAATAGAGCGAATTGTGTCCAATCCGTTCTTAGAGAAATAAGTATTGCCATAATGCATCAATGATTGAAAATCATAAGGTTTGTCCAGATCGTCAATGGCCAGGTAGTTTCCTTTTATAAAATTGTGCTCTTTGCCTGAAAAGATAGAGTTCTAACATTACGTTGGACTGCGAGTAAGAGATTCCCGTTAAGGCTAGTTTTCACAAAGGAAATAATATGACGGTAAGAATGGTAATGAAATCTGTTTCTGTGTTAAAGTGATCAGATTTGATATAGGACTTGTAAAAATGAAAAAACGTTCCTCATTGTTTCGATCTAGAGGAAAATTTTCTTAGGTGAAAACAGCAAACTAGACCTACAGCGTAAAACAGACATAACTAAGTGGCACATAAAGAAATTGTTTTCTTTTCAAACAAACCTTCGCGAATATTTTCCCAAAAGATCTCAATATATTGGTTGCGGTCAGCTCGCGCGTGTTCATGCCAAAAACCAATTGTGTGCAGAAGTTCGTGCATCACTGTGGTCGAGACATTACATCCCTTACCAAGTGACAATCTTTGGGCACCAGGAGTCCGGTAACTGCGACCAATTGAAGACCAGCATCTACAAAAAAATGAATAGATAACACATAAAATACGAATCAATAACAGAGAGATACAGTGATATATATAGTTCAGTGGTGCTTACCCTGGTTGTTTTACAAAGTAGACCCAGTTTTTCTCGGTCGTGCGAGGAATAAATCGTAGACACGTATGAATGTGAAATTGTTTGATAGCTTTCAGGATCGTTGCTTGAACGCGATTATCGACTAGGAGGAGATGATGTATCATTGTTAGCTTACCAAGCAGTACTGAGTTCGTCCAAGTACGCCCTACTTTGCTAGTTTAGTCCAATGATTTTATTTACCATAAAAAGACCATGGATTATCAGCAGAGGATATTAGTCTTTCTCTGACGAGAATATATTTCTAAACAAATGTATTTCTTACTCAATTCTCTGGATATTACATAAGGTATTCTCTTGTCTTGCCATAAATATTTCCGTGATCTGTGAGCATTTCTTTTTCGAACTGAATGCCGTGAAACATTGTTTTCAGGTAACACAATGTCACCTTCAAATAAATCAAGATCATTTTCTAGGAAATAAAAAAAGAATCCTCTGAACAGCATGAAAGTATAAGGACCAAAACCAAACTAAATGTATCATATTACAATTATCTTGTTTAAGGCTATGGCATGGTCTAACAATGTAGATGAACAACGCAGCTGGCAGAAAAGACATGGATAAACGACACATTCATAAGACAAGAAGTTATGAATCAAATATACAATTACAAGAAAGTTGTACGGCCTAACCTTCGTTCACAGCGGCTATGTGTGCCATAACATCTTCGCCATCATTCAATACATCCTTTTCATCTAAAAAAGAACAAAAATTCGTTATTTCTACAAAAAACTTGTTCCAACAATAACCAAGTAAAAAGAAAAATTATCACGTACTTGTAATTTTCTTCAATATTGGTGGTGCTGCGAGGGATAACGAAAAAAATAAAACAAAGAAGAAACATACATGAAGTTCCGCCATTTTTGTGACAATCTAAGAGATCAAGGGATTTCTCTTTTACTCGTGGGCGGTAATTTTCCCTTTACAGCAGCCGCGATCAACTAGTCCTTTTAACATCAGTAAAAAGAGAAATTAGTCTAGTTCTAATTAAAAAATTAAACACGATTGAGACATGCATATGTCTACTCGTTCATTTAAAGCTCTCCGCATTTTCCCACGCCGTACAATATAGGATTTAATTAGAATTTCAGTGTTGTATAGTACTTCAAAATTTAACGTCTGGCGACCAGGTTTCTATGGCATTGTTTGAAAAACCTTAACAAAGTAGGCATGCATCAAGATATCCTTGTGGGATACAATTAGATATTGCTCTTTTTGTCAGTTGATAAATGAAACTATTTTTGAAGTAAAATAAAAGATCATGAATTGTGTCTTTTTGCCACTTTTATTTTCTTAAACTCC
>JAOBYK010312250.1:0-18865 GCA_025434845.1 Phenganax subtilis | reverse complement strand
ATATAAATACTAGCTAAATACTACTCGAAATAATACACATGCAAAAATACTATTTGAAAAAATATCGGCGTAATACGAAACTTGGCGCGACAGACCAATCACGATCAAGAAAACGCGACAACCAATCAGAATCAACAAAAAAAAGGGAATTCCCCTTACGTCATCGCGTCCTTATAAGACGATGCACGGCATCAAATCGCTCATTCGGCTCAACCGCGGATTTGGAGGGCGGAGGTAAGCCAAATCTATTCGCTACTATGCGAATAGATCAATTATTATTAGTATATTATCAACACACACACGAGCATCCCCAATAATCCCTTCAATAAAATACACATAATATCCCTCTCTCTCTCTCTCTCTCTTTCTCTCTCATCATGACATCATTTTCTTCTTCTAAAACATTACATCATCATCATCATCTACAAATCAAAAGCACACGGTTAAATATTAACCAACACACACGTCATCAATACCCCATACTTCATGTAAACACACAACAAACACTCGCAAAAAAAATCGAATCTCGTTAGAAATATCACACTCCCCCTAAAAAACACCCGATTTTTACATCATTTTTGCTGAATCAGCAATTTCTCATAATACTAAAATATACTAATTCTTGGCTTAGCGACAGCGCCTGAAAAAAAACAACACAACTTCTTTTTCTAAAATAATTTTTAAAACTGATAAAAGTACCTGGCTTTGGATAAATTCCTTTTTTAGGAATATGTTCTCCACAATAGTCTTTATTTTCATTAAATTTATCTTCTCTATAAAAATTCTGTAAACAAAAATCAGAGGGATAAGGTTTAAAACTTCTATTATCTAATGATGATGAGCTTAATCTAGAAAAACTACTTATAACTACAAAATATTTCCATCTAAAAGTGAAAGTTTAATGATTGGTTCATTATGCAAATCAGTAACCATAGGAAATATCCTATCTTTTTCATTGTATCCAAATAAATTTATTTTGATTTTTTTTAAATTTCTTAATATCTTAAACAGGTGTAGGAAATCTTATATCTCTCCAATCAAAATTTTCTGATTTTGTATCAGGTCATTTGTAATTCTTTCTCTGTTAGAGTCACCTGGTTTTGTAAATATTGCTATGGTAACAGCCCATTTGAAGCATTGTTCATCATGGTCAAAGTCATTGTTTTGATTAATAGTTGCTTTTTTCTTTGATAGCCAATAAAGTGTTCGAATGTAAGAAGATCCTTTGAGAGGATCATATTTCACTACATGAATTTGAAGTTCTTCAAATGCTTCAAGTTCCCAGCCAGAGCCTTTCCTCCTTTCTTCTATAAACTCTTCTATAATCTTATTCACCATACTATCAAAAATTTCATCTACGTTTGATTGTGGTAAAATTCTATGACAAGATGAACTAAAATACCCCTTCTCTTATTCTAACATTTCAACTGTAGCAGGATTTCTTTTTGCCATATCAGAGACTAAGAATAACTCCATTTTATGATCTTCATGTGACTTCATAAGTTTTTCACATGGGGTTGTGATAATCATATAGCTAAGTGTATGGACCATTATTTTTGTCTTCATTTTTACATTTTGCGATAAAAGTTTTAAGATGGCTTTTCATAGCAGTTTCTAATAACTCCACAACTTTAGGTTCTTCTAGTTCTGTCTCTTGTACTACATTTAGACTTCTTTGATTGGTTAGTTTTATTCTAGGTTTTGGAATAGGTCTCTCTATTTTATTTCTAGGCTTTGGAATAAGTGTTGGTCTTTGTCTTTGTTCTTGTATACTTTGATTGGTTAGTTTTATTCTAGGCATTGGAACAGGTCTCTCTATTTTATTTCTAGGCTTTGTAATAGGCATTAGTCATTGTCTTTGTTCTTGTGTACTTGGAATCAAGTCTTGGTTCTTTTGGAATAGGTCTTAGTCTTTGTTCTTGTATACTTTGATTGGTTTGTTTTATTCTTGGCTTTGGAATAGGTCTTAGTCTTTGTCTTTGTTTTCGTATACTTGGAATCAAAATTTGGTTCTTTTGATTGGTTAACTTTGCTCTAGGCTTTGGAATAGGTCTTAGTCTTTGTTCTTGTATACTTTGATTGGTTTGTTTTATTCTTGGCTTTAGAAGAGATCTTAGTCTTCGTCTTTGTTCTTGTATACTTTGATTGGTTAGTTTTATTTCTAGGCTTTGGGATAGGTTTCTCTATTTTACTTCTAGGCTTTGGACTAGGTTTTTTTATAGGTCCTTCTATTTTAGTGCCAGGCATTGGAATAGGTCTTTGATTTCTGAATTTTATGAAGTTCTCTTTAAGTTGATTTGTCTTATTTTGAAACTCAATAAGTCTACTATTAGAATGTTTAATATATTCATGATCTTTAGCCTTTGAATTCTTAATTGATAACAACATTAATTTTTCTTGTTTAGCACGTGTTTTAATCTCCTCATCAAGTTTCTTCATTTCTTGTTTCTCTTTCCCTGTGTATTGTAATTTCTTATATTGCCCTGAAGGTGGCTTTGGTTTAAAATCATTTATTTGCTTTTGCATACTCTCTGTGACGGACTTTTTCAAAATATCGTTTTGTTGTTCTGGTTGTTTATGATCAAGTTGTTGTAAAAACTTCTTTGTGTCAAAAATGGCTTGTCCTCCTTTTTGAACTAAATTTTTCTTATCCATTGTAGAATTTTTCCTAATGCCTTTCCAAATAATTGCTTCTTGTCTTAGTTGCTTTGTTGCTTCTTTAAATTTTTTCAGTTCCTTTGACTAAGAAATTCTCTCATCAGTTTTACCTTTTAAAGAATAAACTTGTTTTGACATTTCTCTGTATTAATTATCACGATCTTTCACTTCTTGTCGTAAATCCTTCTTTTTTTGGTTTGATGTATCAATTAAAATGTCCTCTGCTTCAATTTTTATATATATCGCTTTTTTAATGTTGATAAGATCTTGGTTCGATTTTTTCTTTTTCTCCAAAAGCCTTCTACGATCTCCAATCTCAACATTCCTCTGTCCAGCTTTTTGCAGCTGTTGCTGCTTTCGTTTATACATAGTTTGTCCAATTAACTTATTTGTATTTTCTCTTTTTGGTTTAATTTCTGTGAAGGCTGCTTTTTTACTATATATTTCATGAAGTGCAGATTTTGGTACAGTGCCTTTAAAATCTTGAATTTTATCAATAAATTTCATGTTTCCAAAATTCTCCATATTTTTTAAATCCCATGGTGTATATACTTTTTTTCCATGTTTTATAAATCCTCTATTAGATTGAAAATTTTTAATATCAGTTGGTTTTATTTCTTTCTCCTTATTTTGCCCTACAATTGGAATTTTTTGCTTTGAGATCACTCTATTTAACATTTCCTTGTTTTTTCGTTGTGAAATTTTAGTATGGGCAATTCGTTTTTTCTGTTTCAATTTATTTCCGTATTTTTCTCCTTTGGCTAAAAGATCTTAGTATAAAAGGGCAAAGAAGAATTATTATTTTGATTACAACTTGAATTTTCCTTTTTTTCTTATACATAGTTTTGTCGCTTTTTTCAAAAAGTTTCAATTTTGAGATGTGTACACTGAGTAACATATTTTTCAGTTTTTAAAGTTTTTCTTGTGTCTCCTACTTTTATACACTAAATCTAGAAATTTTTAACCACGCAAAACTTAGTATCTAAGAACATGTTTAGACTTGTTCAGGCATGTCTAGACTTTTTTTGTTCAAATTTACATAACTTCTAACTTGAATATATTGTAAATGTGTATTTCAGTGCATCTTGTTACTAAAATTAAAATACTTCTTCAATATGGTTTCTTCTCGTCCCAGAACTCTCATTTTAACATTACTCCCTCACATTAAACGACAGAGCAACCTACAAAATAAAAGAAGCGGATATCGAAAACTCTACAACCGTTTCTAATAAATACGTCGTTCCATTGGAAATAAGCGTTATGCTCAAAGACAATTCACCCACAAGCCAGCAAAGTAAGAATGATTTATATCATGTTTCACAATATATTGAGTGGTGTTGTACACAACTAGTCAAACTTATCGGTGATAGGGGAGAAAAAGGCACAGTGTACTAGATTTTGCTTAAAATTTGTTTACAAACCACTATGCAGCCTTTGACTTGGTTTTAAGTAAAATGATCAAGATCGCAAGCGCTACTCATTCCTCTGGCTCTACTGCTCTAAGTAGTCTTAAGGCGTACTTGGTTTTACTGCTACAGGTTGCTAAGGAAAGCGAAGTAGTTTATAGGTGTCCTTGGTTCTACTGTGTTTTTGCTTAAAATTTACTTATAATAAATGACAGAAAAAAATAAACCAGTTTTAAGTAGCCCTAAAGAACAAAACCAAAGCGTGGAGCAGGTGGAAGGCACCACAACTACGCAAACCAAAATTAAAAATCCGCAAAAAGTAGCAGCTGAAAAATATCTTTCACAGAGTTTTAAACAAGCTAAAGAAAGAAAAAAGAAAAATTGCAAAGATCTTGAAAACAAAGAAAAAGGTTTTACTGATTCACCTAGCTTGTATCTTTCATCAACTATGCGCTTGGCAGGTACTTTTTACCTTTAGTTTATATATTTGGAATAGGACCTGTTTGTTACATCGTGATATCGTATATAAATATAAAAAATAAAAACCTTTACACCAGTTCTGGAAAAGAGCAAGCAAACTGAGCCTGTTACAGAAGCAACAGAAAAAGTTGTAGAAAATCTTTCGGACTCGTTCGATTAAAAAATTAATCAGATAATTAGCGCATACCACAAACTATATAAATCAAATTTATGATGCGGTCGTATTGGCTTTGTCTGCAGTAGGAGTTTCTATGGTGAGTAAAAACGTTTTATGAAAACCTTTGGGAACACCTCAATCCATTCAAGGAGCTTTATAACTCGCTGGAGCCGTGATGTTAGGATCCGTGCTGGTAAAATATTTAGAAGACAGGAAAATAATTCCAGACAAAATAGACAAATGAACGCAACCGAAACAGAACTAAACACAGTGAGCAGATGAAACAATGGCTACTATGTTGGCACGAGGAATTTTTAATGCACTTGCTTTTGCTAGGGCTTGATTCTTATTCAGTAAATTAAATTATCATAGCAATGACAATGAAAAGATTTATCATAATTTTACTATGGAAACACTAGCAGGAGACAACGAACATTCGTATGAAAGGAAGTTGCAAGAAAAAAACAAAGAATTAAGATTTAGGCTAGAACTCTCCAATGCTAATACAAATATCAACACAACAATTAAAAATTTAGATTAACTTAAAAAAAAAGCTGGATTTTACGAGAATAGAATGGACACCGGAATCGAGATTAAAAAACTATTTTATTCAGTAAATTGAATCATCATGGATATGAAGATAAAATGGATTGTCATAATTTTTTTATGGAAAAAGTCGCAAGAGACAAAGAAGCTTGGTATGGATAGAAGTTGCAAGAAAAAACAAAGAAACAAGACTTATACAAGAACTTTTTGATGCTAATAGAGATGTCCACACAACAAATAAAAATTTAGATCAACTTAAAAAAATGCTGGATTCTATGAGATTAGAATGGACACCAGAATTGAGATTAAAAAACTGTTATAAACCTGGCAAGGCAATGCAAGAATATCAATACATCGTTATTGAAATTTACGAATTGATGGAGGCTGGGCACTAAGAAAAGTTGTTTAACATATAATAAATGAACACGAGTGAAACGAGTCTGAACACCTGGCCAAAAACAATTGCGGTTTAAACTTTTAATTTAGATTCTCGTTTGGAAGGCCGTTTTTAAAGCCTTAGTAAAGGTGCTAAACATTTTAAATCAAGTGTGATAAAATCAAGAAGGCTTGTTCGTTGGAATACACGACTTTAAACTTTTTTAGTGTAGCAAAAAATGTATAACGAAAACGGAGTTGTACAATTTTGAAGGGTACTCACTTTTTTCGCTATTTTATATCACTTTGTTTAATCTTTAATGCCCACAACCTGATGTATTTATTTAATCTTCTAAAATGACTCTTTTTTCATCACTAGGATTTAAAGCTATTTCCCTAACGGTTTGTGAAAATAGTTCTTGTTTTCTTTTTCTTATCACATTCATCTTTCTAGTTACATGATTCCTATCATATAAGCATTTTTTGTAATACTTCATTTCCAAACTAGTTTCAACTATTGACTTCGTTATTCCTTTACACTTCTTCACTTCTTCACTGTTTTTTTTTTTACTATAACACTGCAATTTTTGCCGTAGTGCTTTGTACTCCTTGATTCTTGTACATCCACATTCATCTTTAAACATGCCTTGTACTTTCTTCTTTAAACCTTTTGTTATATACGAATTGTCAGTTATTATCTCGAAGGTGTCAAACTTTTCTTCTAAGTCTGGTGAATTATCTTTATAATAGTCCTCGGTCATTATCTCATGAAGTAAAGAGTCTGTGTCTGTATTGGCTAATCTAGGTAGGTTGCCATATTTCGTTTATATGCAATGATAGACAAAATCATACATTAGGCCATTGGAATTATGTAGGATGCTCATAACCGCTTGTATGGGCTCATTTAGTGTTAGTTTTGTTCTATAAGAATGAATAGCAACTAAGTTTCAATGAAATAATGCACATCCCTATAATTGTGGTTTCTTTGTTAATTTTCTTGCTCTTTTCCAACCTTTCACCAATTCAACGATAACTCTTTTTCAAATATTTTCCATCAAATTTCCATAAATGGAATTATTTATTATTCTAAAGAGATATTTTTCAAACTTATTTTTCATGTTGGTTCTTAAGTCTGTAAATTTTCTCCATGTAAGGTTTTAACCTTTTGAACTCGTAGAAACTAATTCCTTTATGAATCTTTGTTAAAATCAACCCTTTTTTGCAATACTTTTTCAAAATCTCATGATAGTGGACATATTTTTGCTTCATAATCCAAGTAGGGACTAGTTTTTTTCATAGTAGTACCTTGATCTATTTTTGTTTGATTCTTTTTTGCAGTGATTGGTTAGTAATTATGAAGACTGTGGAGCTCCGGTGGATATTGTAAATTTACTTGTAATATACAACCTTTTCCTTCACCGAGACTTTGCCTATCTTTAAACTTATCTGGAGTCATCCATTTAAAAGCGTGGGTGGGTAACTTTTTCATCATTGTCCAACCCAAAAGATTACTTGGGTCCAAGTAAATAATATAAATAATGAGTCTTTTTGGATAATAGCTCTTTATGTATTTATTATTAGCTTTAACATATCGCTTAAGGACCCTAAATATGCCTCCTCTAATTATTTTTTCTATCATAAGATACATATCTTTCTTAGAAAGGATATCTAGTTTCTTGTTTTTAAATATTACAGCCCCATCCCAAACTAATCCAGGAAGCGTAAAATACCATAAAAGATCTAAATCATAATTGCTAAATATACTTCTATTGATTTCTCAAAAACATCTGCTAATAATATCACATCTGTGATTAAATAATGGTTGTGACAACCTTTCATTGTTTTCATATCAAAAGTTTTCCAAATAGTTTTTGTATGTGTGTAGTCTTCATCGTTTATATATTCATCATTTCACTTTGAATAGAATGCTTCTTTAAGAAGAAGGCTTGTTTCTTGAAATCTGTCAAAAGTGTCCATATAATCGTAAGGATAAACCCCCCTTTCTTGAAAGGAGTTCCCAATGATTTGGAAAATATCTTTTTTAAAGGTGAAAGAGCTTTGGTTCAAGATTTCCTGCTAAAGTTTCTAAACCGAATGACATAAACTTAAAAGAGTCTGTAAATCTTAATTGTTTGAAGAACGGTTTACCATTTATCTTGTTATTCACAAGTACATATTTTGCAAAACTTATGTACTTTTCTTCGTTTTTTGGTACAATGTTGATTCAACCAAGAGTGGTGTTTAAGGTTTTATAAAGAGATGAGAATCATAACCGTCTAAACTACGGTCAATAGCTGGGATAAATTTTGACCTTTTCATTTGGAGATTACAGTTATTGTGTACTGCACCTCTATATTTTTTCATGAAATGGCAATGATGTAAACTTTGCTTGGTTTTCCCTTTTTATATCTGAAAGGTTTATTGCAAACATGACAATCTGTAGTGTTTGAAAGTCTAATTTGTTTTGACATTTAAGACTATATTCTTTTATTGCTTAAAAAATCTATCGTAGATATGTTTTGTCTCATCCTATATCATCTCCACAAACATTTCTGCAACACTTTTATCTGCCTCAGGGTTATGTGTGTATCTTACTAAGTTAAGTTTGTAAATTGCATCATCAAAACGTCTTACTAAATCACAAAATCAGCTTGGTGTATGCTTCTATATTGTATCGTGTTTTTACCTAATTTCCTATCTGTAGGCTCTAAAATACATTCCATATCAGAGTATATCTTAAATTCAACTTGTGATTTTTTGAGAATGATTTAGAAAGAAATATACGTATCCGGTCTCGGGGGTTTCGTACTGGTAGGCTCATGTTTTCTGCGTAAGTCTTTATGTTGTTTTTACTCATCCTCTTAATAAAAATATTGCCAGCAGTAATCACAAACATAATGTTTACTTTTTTCTTAGTAAATAACCTCACTAATCCACTCATTCTATTAATAACTACATAATGTTTATTCGCTAATAGCATGAGACGAATGTCCGGATCATAGTGTAAATGACACATAGGAAAGATCTCCAATGATTTCTATATCTTCCTTAAATCCGAATAGGTTAATGTTTATATTATTAGTTATTTAAACTTTTTTATATCTTCTACGGGAGTGGGAAATACATTGTTTTCCAATTTAAAGTTTGTATTTGTTTTTTGAGGTATTATGTAATTCTATCTCGTTGTTTATCCCCATGTTTTGTAAACATAGCTACACCTACAGAAATTTAAAAACATTTAATCGGGTAAACCTTTCCCATCAAAGAAACCGTTATTAGGATTTATTATAGCGTTCTTATTAAAAAGCAATTTTGGTGTGGGAACATAAGCATCTCTTTTCTTAAACTTATCCTCCTTCACCATGTGGAAGCCTAATTTTACAACTTTTGCAAATTCGCATCCAGAACCTGGTTTTTGATTTTCATATAATGTTGTCAATATATTATGAACTATGTTCAGGAAGATCTCTTTAAAAATTGAACCAACTAAAATTTCATGATACTCCGAGTTAAAAGAAGCAATCTCATTGTAATTTAATAATTCATAAGTAGTAAGATCTCTTTTTACCATTTTACAAATTACAATGAGCTCAACCTCATTTTTTGCAGGAGTTGTAACTAAGATGTTGTATAATCTTGTTTTTTTCAGTCATTAACCAAGTTTCAACGCCACAAAAATCATCATCTTCATTATGAAGTACAACAGGTATTAGTCGTCCTCTAAGGGCTTTTTTGCATTCCTCAATCTCGTTTTTAGGCTCAGTTTTGGTTTGCTTTGCTCAGGCTCGTTTTTTAGCTCAGTTTTTTGTTCTCTTGACTTCAACTCACTTTGCTTGTGCATCGCTTTGCTCAGTTTTTGGATTGTTTTGCTCAACTCGCTTTGCTCTTGCTTTGCTTTGTTGCTTTGTTCTTTTAAACAAACTTATCACTTGATTGTTCATCTTATTATAACTATTTAAATTTTTAGTTCTTACTTTTTCAAGAATTTAACTAACCAAGCAATCATACCATTCATCAAACTTTCTCTTAACTAAATGTTTCTTTGTCCTATATGTTGGAACATGCTTGGGTGGAACGTCTTTTGTTCGCTTAACAGGTTTCATCCGATATATGTAATAGGTCTATCTAATAAATATGTCCGTGAAGGAGGAAGGGGGGGGGGGCGAGTTGGTCGTCTTATATTCCTTGTAGCCGGCGAAGCCGGCGCTACACACATTTTTGGAATAGGTTTTTGTGTCAGTATATTGTTCTAGTCCGTGAAGAACGTCTTGGGAAGGCTGTATAAGGGAACTGTGGAGATATAGGCGGTTTTAGCATTCGCCTCACTCTTATTCATGGTATAGGTTTTCCATAATTCTTTTCATTGTGTGTTATAATAGTAGTATTTAAATATCTTGCTAAACCATTCGTTACTTTATTGTTGAAGTTCTTAGTACTTAAATTGGTATTAAGTTTTCTTGAAAGATTTAAAAAACAGTTTTGGTGATTTTAATCTTGCAAGGTATAAAGCTCTTAATTCATTAGGTATTTGTTTTGTTCTTTTACAGGCGTTTGCCTGAATGAGCTTGGAGCGCTCTCCTGCATCACTTGCAGTTTTGGAATCGGCTTTGTTTGCTTTTTCATGAAATAATTTTGACGCTCCAACTACTAGCTCTGCTTACCTCCACGGTCGTTAGACTCGTCTTAAAAGTCTCTCAACCTTTGTTGTAATAGTATTATATAACATGCATCTTTTGATCTTTTAAGGGTGTTTTCATATGCATCGATCATTGCCTTTTGTTGTTTATCATGCAAGGAGAGATCGTTATCTAGCTGTTTTATAATTTTATCTGCTTTAATGATTTTGTCTCGCGTTGGCGTTTTTGATCTTGGTTTTATAGGTTTAAGTTCTGTTTGCTTATTCGGTTTACAATTATTCAAGTTTCATACATGCTCCATAAGGGTGATAAAAACCTGTGAAATGTTACATTTATTTATCTTTCCAGTTTTGATAGATTTCATCCGTTAAAAAACTTCTTCACAGCGTCTTCGTACTAATGCTTTTCTATCTTGCATCGTCTTGTTTTTATTATCTCGCAATATAAGTATTTCTTGTTCTATTTTCTTCGTGCTATTTCTAATCTTTTTTATTTTCTGCGTCCCCGCACGTCTCTCTTTGGATTTTGTTTTTTAAGACCAGGCATGTTTCTTCATGAAGCTAAAACTACTATTTTACTTATCAATTCTTTGTTGCATATCTTTTGTAGTTTCTTTTGATGTATGGACTAAAGCTTCCCTCTTTCTTGCGACGTAACAATCGTCTCAACTTATTTGCACTGATGAAGGTCCGGTCTTACCGACAGGAAGCTTTGCAATAGCAAATATACATGGTGTATACTTCAAACATTTACTGATATTGTTCTTTTTTGCGATGCAAAAGTACAAGAATCTTAATTCATTGTTTGTACTTTTTTTCATCTCATCCAGATAACTTATTAAGTTTTTCTTTTAATTGGACAATATTCTACGTTGGAAAATCTCGTTTTGTTCCTGTTTTATTCTTTGTTTTTGCTTAATTTTTCTTTTGTTCGTGATTCCTCCAATGGTGGGCTCCATAGTTGTTTTTTAACTCGTTTTTCTTTCTTTTTGGAGTATTGTTCTTGAATAATGTTGAACCTTTTGGAATATTGTTTTGCCTTTTTCCCGAAGTTTCCTGATATTTTTTTATTCTTCATGTTGTCTTGCCTCTGGTTTGGCATGATAGAACTACTTGCTTAAAAGCTCATTCCTGCTTTATTTTTAAGATTTTTTTCTTTGCGGTTTTTTGTATTCATCTTTACTTTTTCTGTAGGTTTCTCAGCCTTTATAATCGGTATCTTAACATTTTGAGTTTGAGAGTTCATTGCCTCTTTATACATAGGTTTTGAGTTTTTTGCAAAAGTTTTTTTTTTATTTTGTGCAAGAGAGCATTTGTAGTAGTATTTCATACTATTTCTGTTTTGAGATTTTGAAATTTTTTAACACATTCCTATCTTTCCTTTTGCCCTCCATTTTTAGCAAAATTCTTAAGCAGCTTTAATATTTCAAGAAAAATATATTTCTAAAAATTTTTTTCATAGTGGGTAATCTTTGCAAAAATAGGGGTGGAAAGGAATGTAAAGAATTTCATCAAACATGCATAATAGTAATTTATAACAATGGTGATTTGCACCTGCTGCACGCTTTTCACTCTGTAATAGCAATTTGTACGAAAATGGGTTAAAGTCCCTGTGAACTCGTTTTTAAGAATATTTTTTGCTCAGTCAACACTTTTTTAGCTTATTAAATATGCTTAATAGTAGCATATAGTAATTTCCCCTTTGTAATAGTAGCTTATACTAAACTGGGTCATGTACCTAATGTTTAGATGCCCCATTTTTCTCACAACTAATTTGTTCTCAGCCTTAATTATTTGGAGAGATTAGATCAAGGTCAAAATAATATTACAAGATCATACACATACAGTAAGAGCACACAGCTTGCTTCCTAGGCTCCTTGCCCCTACCAATACTTCATTTAGCTGGTAGATAATAGTTTGAAATCAAATAGATCCAGTAACAGTATGGAGCTTGTTTCTAGGGCCCAGTGCACAGACGTCTATTGACGAATAAGTTATTAATAATGTGCCATTTTGTTGCCTTTGCCTCGAGTGATTGAGTTAAATAGTTTAATATTGCTTTGTTTCAGAAAGTGTACTTCAGTGTTTGTTTAAAATCTATGGCTCCAATAGACAGTTCGCAATTCTTTAGATAGTGAACACCAGAAAACGGCAGAGGGCAGACGATACCCGTAGTTTCGTTACTGCTATCTTTTTGTCGACTTGGTTACGAATATTTATCCAACTCCTTTATTGTAGATTGTAGATATAGGCGTGTAACTTCTGTCGCTATTGCGGACATGTAAAAATCAATAGTGCAACAATGAAGACAAGTGCTCTCGAAAGCACGCGCTTTGAATTTCAGTTGATGGAAAATATGTTCGAGCACGGACAACACTAACCAACTAAAAAATACAATGCCCCAAAAGAAACCTAAATCAAAAGAACACAGGTAGCATAGTACTCACCTTTTATTTAACAGGGCAAGCTTAGCGTAAAATATCCGATTGTTCGACCCTTTCTTGCTGTAAACGAGCAATGTAGTGTATATCAGCGTGCGTACGGCTGTTTGTGAAAGCTGTGACGAAGACACATTCGCTACCCGCTCGTTGAGTCAAGGATCACTGAAGATATAATAGCATGATATGGCTCATGTAATGTGTCTTTTCATTTGACAAGACATGACAAGACATGAAATGTGAGGAGCCATTTTAGAGTTGTAGCATTGTAGTTAGCTTCGCATGTGCGCGGGTACCCTCAAAAATTAAAACATAGGCGAGTCGACGCCGTTACATGCATCAGGATTTATCAATAATGTTAAAAGATAGGGGTTTTGATCTTGATATATCCTTTATTCATAGAAACTTAGGGATCTAACGTACTATAACAATCAAATCAAAAACCTTTTTCATGAACGCTAAAAATTATTTATCGAGCACTGGTAAAGGAAGAAGCTGTACTAAACTTTAAAACTACAAGTTTTCATAAAAGGGCTATTTCTATATGTTCCACATGCAAATGGTTTCATTTGTAAATTTTTCAACCAGTAGCCGTACGCTTAAACTTAGACTTTAGGGCAAGGTTTGTGTGCATCTTCATTCAATAATTGGTGCCCTCATGTCTCCATCTACTTCAAATTTCCAAATAATTTTTTTCAGCATTGGGATGACCGAAAGCTGCTCAATTTTTACCAGATATGCCCATTTCATTCAACAAAACTTCATCACAATGTCCAACCTTCTAGGCGTACACGGGCGACCAATCTTTTTCATGCTGGTCATGAAATTCAAAAATGATATTACCGAGTTGTTCTATTTCATAGGCGTATACACCATGTGGAACCCCAAATGGAAGATGATGAACATTCTGCGTTAGGTATTTGCAGCGCCTCTTCAATTTTTCATCAAACTTCTTCTGGCACAAACCCATATTAAGAAAATACGAGTTGAGTTAGGGCAAATGGCCCCCTAATTCTTTAGAGTAAATCTTCTGTTAAATTGGGAACCATCTATATCGATGATACCAATTATACTATTCAAAGTTTCCTACCTTCATTGCATTCTCTTCAAGTACACGCACGCACTTTATATATCGTAACGTGTGTGCATAGCACCCTACCGTACGCACCCGTACGTACATTTCTTACGGTTCCTTATGTAGCTACATAGCAGCTCTACATCTCTTTAGTACCCACTCTGCACTTTTGGGCACTTACGTGATATATCCTTACATCTGGTCTAATATCCCTTCTGTACCTATATTAACGACTCGATCGCTCAAGTAAAAAGTACACGATTGCCTCATGCTATAATAAGAATACAAACCATATCAGTTGCATAATGGACGGGATGGAAGCTTGAGAATGAGTGATCAACCAAGACATACTATAGAAATAGTCCCAGTAAAGTTATTCGCGTGATGAGACTAACTTATCGCGAAGACGTAATGGAACGCTATGCCAATTTCAGGAAGTATGCCGATGAGGCACTAAATCTCTATACGAATGTATAGGACAGGTTGATCCTCTCCTTTTCTCAAGATATTTCTCCAAAACTTCCTTCGAAGGATTGGCGATTTTTTGCGTATTCTCAGAGATATTAACGACCAAACTTTTCCTTGCGCAAGCTACGAGATTACTCTACTTTATCTGTAGGCCCATGGTAAAAAACGTTTTTGCTTTGCTGTTTTTCCAATACTTTTAGTCACTGATACTGAAAAACCGTTCCTTTCCTTTCCAAACCATACATCTATACTATAAAAAAGGCAAAAACTAATGTACAAAGTTTTACACAACGTATATTCAGGTGTAAGCATGTGCACTGTATATTAAATACGTGTACGACTTGCAAGCAAGCGATGGTGCAGCAGAAGTTCGATTTCAAAACATTAAACGAGAAATTAAGAAAATTTTCTAATACTCCTTGCAGAGGTGTGGACTCGAGTCCCATATTTTTTGACTTGTTACTTCAGTTGTTACACACACTAATGACTTGCTTGCACTTGGAACGTGTGACTTGTTACCAATGCAAGTAAAAGAAATGGTTCAACTTATGTTTGTACATCACTCCTCCTCAAATTATGAACCTGCCATAGGCAGCAATGCCAGCCTGTTTTTTTTATAGTTGATAAATAATAGTCAATGGTCCCGGGTTTCTTTTCAGTACACTTATACAGTACATTTGTCAAAAAGAGCTTCAGCAATCAAATGATTTCATTGACTTGAGACTTGACTTGAACTTGCATGATTTGACTTGTGACTTAACTTGCATTAGGAATAAACGACTTGTGACTTCACTTGGACTTAGACAGCGTGACTCATGACTTGACTTGGGTTTGCAATGTGACGGTTCACAAGTCTGGCAGATGCTTGATAAAACTCTTTTTTCGAAGACATTGCTACAAGGCACTTGCAACAAAATGGCACACACTTCGTCATTTTGTCTGGTGTCGTTTGATAAAAACTTGACAAATGCCATGCGATATTGCTAAAACCATAGGGCTTCAAGTTATAAATTTGGGAATCTTTTCCACCAGGCCACTGTGAGAAAGTTGTTGAAAGACAGCTGCAACAGTGATAAACAACAGTGGAGATAAAACAGTGTGAATACATAACAAATTATTTGATGCAAGTGGGAATACTTTATCAAAAAGTTGGCGAATTAAACGCAAGAAGCCAGACTTGTCAACTAGTCGCACATGGCAAGTCCAAGTCAAGTCTCAAGTCGATGAAGTCATTTGATTACTGAAGCTGTTTTTGACAATTGTACTGTATAAGTGTACTGAAAAGAAACCCGGGACCAATGACTATTATATATCAACTATAAAAAAAAATCGGGCTGGCATTGCTGCCTGTGGCAGGTTCATAATTTGAATCGCAGTGATGTACAAACATAAGTACAACAATTTCTTTTACTTGCATTGGTAACAAGTCACACGTTGCAAGTCCAAGCAAGTCATTGGTGTGAGTAACCAGTCAAGTCACAAGTCACAAAATATGGGACTCGAGTCTACACCTCTGCAGGGAGCACTAGAAAATGTTCTTAATTTCTTGTTTAATGTTTTGAAATGGAACTTCTGCTGCGCCATCACGTGCTTGCAACTCGTCCACGTATTTAATAAACAGTGCACATGCTTACACCCAAATCTACCTTGTGCAAAACTTTCTACATTATTTTTTATCTTTTTTAATAGTATACATGTATGGTTTGAAAAAGAAAAGAACGGTTTTTCAGTTTCAGTGACTATAAGTATGGAAAAAACAGCAAAGTAAAAACGTTTCTCACAGTGGGCCTACAGATAAAGTAAAATATTTTCTTAGCTTGTGCAAGAAAAAGTTTGGTCGTTAATATCTCTGACAATACGCAAAAAATCGCCAATCCGTCCGAGGAAGTTTTGGAGAAATATTTTGAGAGCAATATATTCTAGTTTGAGAAAAAAATGTAAAAAACCCGCCTGAGAGAGTCGTTAATATGATCCCCTCTCAATGTTTACCAAATTCGGGTTTTACGCAATCTGATTGGTTTAGAGCAGAATTGTAAATAAAAGCGCTGAATGGCCAAAAACGAAATTTGCCCTTGTTTTTCTCCTATTGGATTATCGACCATTAAAAAAAACTTGATGTATATACAAACAATTTGAAAACGCAGAGTTTATTGAAATGTTATATATTTCAAAGGTTAATAAAAATGTTATCCAGAGTCAAACTTGTTAGTAAGTGTTGCAAAATAGCTCTGCAGGTAGCATCTTCAGGGTTTTTTATTAAATAAACCAGAAAGCTGCATGTCAACCAAACTGTTAACATTTGGGGAAAGGTTAGGTAGAGTGAATTTGTGCCCTTGAGTTTCAAATGTATGTTTGTAATGGGCATAACCAGAGTTTAGAACAGCGTTTTCATTTCCCAGATAGTGTTTCTTATTTGAAGTGGGTCAAAACCACTTTCCATTACTAAACATTATGAGTACACTTTAGTCAAAACATGTTTCTTCAAAACACTAAAAACATACAGATATGTATTAAGATTCAAGAAGTTAAAATAACAACATGTGTTTCAGTAAAATGCCGTCACGCTAACGAATGTTGACCATTTTAATGTTTCACTAAACCGTATTTGCGCGTAAAGCGCTTTTTACAAACATCACATTCGAAAGGTTTCTCACCTGTATGCATACGCTTATACATTTTTAGGCAATGAGCTCGCGAAAATTGTGTGTAACAAACATCACACACTTAAGGTTTTTCCCCGGTATGGTTGCATTTATGTATCGTCAGTTTATGAGCTTGGGAAAAGCGTTTGTTACAAACATCGCATTCGTACGGCTTTTCTCCCATATGTATCATTTGATGCACTGTTAGGCCACCTGATGTAGAGAATCATTTTCCACAAGGATCACATTTATTAAGTTATTAACCAGTACGGATTCTAAAATGAACAGCGTAACCACTACCCTCTGAAAATCTCTCTCCACAAACGTCACATCCGTAAGATTTCTCTCCTGTATGTATTCTACGGTGTTTGGTACAATTGCCTAGATCAGCAAACTCTCTATCAGAAATATCACACTCAAAAAGTTTTCTCCTGTATGTGTTAATCGATGGCCTTCTAGCTCACCAAAAAAAATTTCCGTGCATGTGACATGTCTCACACTCGCCGAACGAGCTGACCTTTTCCTCTTCGTAAGTTCTTTTTTGCCCCGATCAATCTGTTGCTCGTCGTTTTGCCATTGAGGTTTTAACTTTTCACGAAGATTACGGCTCCAGTTATCGAAAATATCCATTGCTTATCCCATTTGTTCGTTTTCTACTTGCCATTCTCTTGCTTAAAAAAGAAAGAGTTCCAATTTTGTTTAAAATGTAGGCCGTTGTTCCATGTGTTTAAGGAATATTGGGTTTCCAAAGATGTGATCTCTATGGTAGCCTAAGAATGCCATTAGAAATATCTGCTGTCTATTTGATAGTTTGTGCAAAATAATTTAAGAATTTTTAAAGAATTTTAAAAACTTTTAGGAAAAACATAAAAATAATTTTTATTAAAAATATTATAAAGTTATTTTGTTTTTCTTTTTTTTCTTTTCATTTTAAAGTGAAACCAAAAATATAGTAGATGTAGCCTTTAAGTGCCAAAAATTTTTTTTAAAAAAAGACAAACGGCCTATGCAAGCCATAGACCATGATGTGTTTCAGGCTTCATGAGTAAATTTGGCCGCCGACCGTATCTCGAGCTTAAAGATGATTGAAGCTAGTATGTGAATCGAAGCTGGCGGAAAATGGATATACTGGCTTTGGTATAGACAAAGTACCCCATCTACGCTTGGAGTGAGCACACTTTGTCCTGCGGATTGTAAAAGTACACTTACCGTACATTCGACTGTCCCATGGAGCGTCGATTTTCAACTTCAGTGTGAACGGGAGAACAAACAAGTTTCTTATCAGCTGTTCAAGTGTTTAGTATCTTGAATATTCGCGACGAATATACAACAAAGTTGTCGCAAAACGTGTACGAGTCTCACCGCCATGTTGAAGTTTAAACCCTGCTATATTTTAAGTCGAATAGCAAAAGAGTAGATAGTAATATGCCGATTACACCCTAAGATCACATCATCAACTCACTCATCTTGTTCAGCTCGATTCGTTCGTTGATGATGAGCTCATAGTGTGTAATCGGCGTATTACTATGTACCTTATAGTAAATTGGGGTTGAATGAGGGCTATTTAGGTGTGTGTAAAAGGTTCCCTATTGAATAGGTATTTATTTGCAATTTTTCAAAAAAAAAAATTTGGTTTGGTGATTGAAATGGAAATCATATATTTGTTATAAACAAGTCAGTAGGTCTTGTTGATTATGTGAGTGAGCCTAGTGAAATTGTATTATTGTACCTCAAGATGAGTCAAACTAATCAACCCACAAACTATAAAAATAGGCACTGAAACAGTGCACATAAAAATTTGCGATCTAAGACAGAAATGGTGAGAAATCACGCTTTCGTATATGAATAAAGCATAAAACGAACGAAAAGACAAAGAAAAATCCAACAGAATCCGTTAGGATTTCATTCATATTAACTGGTAAAACCAACTCCCGAAACTTCAGAACCATTTCCAGAACATTTAGCGTATTTATATTCTTCAATA
>JAOBYK010312139.1:5399-18869 GCA_025434845.1 Phenganax subtilis | reverse complement strand
CTATTCTAGTTTTTTTCGATAACAAGTGTTTTACTAACATTCACACAACAAGTGTTCAAAATGCAGAGATTTTCAGCAAAGACAATGGGAAAATTCCGGTATCTTTGGAAAATTGGTGATTGTCCCGGTTTTAGGGGTTAACAAGTTGGAATGTCTGCTATTGTTGTAAAAACTTGCATAGACAATACGGGTTAAATTTTGAAAAGTTTTTAGCTTTTAATCGGTTCGTACATGGTTTAGTTACTAATTTGTTTCTCACATGCGTAGAAACTCCTTTAACGTCATATATTTCGTAGTTAAGTGTTGTCTTTTTATTAAAAACTTTAAATCATAGTCAATCTTTACTTCGTTGCTCTATCGTTATTCACACAGACCCCCACAGGATTATCTATGGTTGCTCTTCTCATGTCGCAGTGTGAATTTTGAGCACATTTGCCATGAATATAATATTTGCCGCCGCAAACTTCGCCTTCATCTCGAACACAAATATTACAACAATTGCACGCGTCTCGTTGTATTCCTCGTTTACATTGTTTTGCTCTGTGAAAATATAAAAAAAACTTTGAGAAAAGTCATGCAGGATTATACAGAATATATTATCAAGTTGTTCGGTGCACGCTATACTGCAAAATCAGAGCTGCATTGATTAATTTACCTCCCTGGGCAACGTATTTGCTTACATTCAGGACAACCTGTACCAATTAGCATTCGTCTTATCATCAAGTCTTCGGCTCGTTCTGGTAAAGGTTTGAAGTCACCATACTGAGCATGCGCGACGTAGGCAAGAATGACAATTAAGACCACTTTGCAATACATCACTTTCATCTTTAAAAAAAAATTACATCCTTATTTACGTGTGAACTACACAAGTCCTTTTTGTTTGATGAACATGTGTAAAGGCCGGTTTACACTATCAAAGTTTCTGTGATCAAAGTAGGAATTTTTCACCGGGAAACTCTACGTTCTGAAAAATTTAGAAGATATATCAGAGTGCAATAGTTCAGTGTTGTGCACTGAATTAGTTCCCTTAAATATTTTTAGCAAATGCTTCAAACTTTAGGATTTACCCATCCGAAATTCCTACTTTGATCACAGAAACTTCGACAGTGTAAACCGGGCCTAATGGCTTTTAGTATATTCTTAAAGTTGTGACGGTTACACAAATAATGTTAGCTTTTGTCAACTCGTTTTAATTTTTTATGTTACTTAATTATGTTACGCTTTGTTACAATAAAAGTTCATGAGACACTCACGTAGACTCTCGCTTGTCAACTCTTTAAATATTAGTCAGTTTTAACTAACGTTGTTATTATTGAATTGTCACTATTTTCTAAACAATCATGGAATATTGTATATCTCAGCAAAGAAATGAAAAAAGTTCTTTTTATTAGAACGAAGTTGCTTTCAAAATTACGATCAGACTTCATAACCTTACCGTAAATATGTAATGGTGTTTTCCGAGCTACACTGTAGATTTAATTCAAAACTAATATCAAAGTCAAACACGTTAAAGTAAGTTCTATACAAATATACGGGTCTTTGTCTCAAACAATAAGCACCAGTTGCTAATACTGTATAAGTGTTGGTCACCAGAACGTTTCTTTTCCTGAGTAAAAATTGCTAAAGCCCTGGGACGAGAAAGGATAAACTAGACGCAGTTGTTCCCTCAGAAAAACTTCGCTGTAGTGTAGTCTAGTTGTATGTGAGAGATCAGAAGTGAACGTCTCTGATTGGTTAATTTAACAGGTTCTTATTCGCTCTACTGATTTCTTGACATGTTGAAAATCAAGTGCGCCTCTATTCTCTGCTATGAAAGTTTTGATCAGCCAAGCATATTATGTTTGCTATGATGTCATAACTCTGAAATGTTGATGATATTTTGCGAAGGACAAGATCACGAAAAATAACCTGTCCTTGGGATTGTGAGAATTTTCTACTAAATCTTTCTGGACCAAGGGCTTCTCTCGCTACAAACCGAGGTAAGTTTGATATAAGAAAGTCTTCGTGGAAAATCTCCGCGTTTTATGATAATTTTGATCTTCTAATCTCAAATCTTATTGTCAAGCCTGGTTAGTTTTGGTGACACATGAATGAGTTTCAAAGCGAAAAGTAATTTTTATACTATTTAAAGGAAAATTTGAAGTAGTTATCGCCTTAAAAGATAAGAATATCTCTAGCAAAAGTTTCGCTGTTTTTCACGAAGAGCTTTTGCTCAAATGCCGAAATTTCATTAATCTTTTCAAGGAAACGCTTAATATATACTTCGTATTTTATGGTCGACCAGGAACTATTGCTCATGATATTTTTTCATCTTACATTTTACTGCATCTTACGTTTGACTGTTTTTATAAAACTGCCCTTAGTAGCCATTCTTGCGTTTTGTGTTTTTTTGTTTGCCCGAAATACCTGTAATAATTAACACTACTGTGTATGTATATGTTTGGAAATTCATGACTTGAGACGTAGACCCGCTTATTTTAACAAAAAAACTGTTAGAGATATTGTATGATATTGACATTTTGAAGACTGGTTGTCATATACCGATGGAACTAATTTTGGTGGTTGGTATTTTAGAGTCGTGATGACTTTCCTGCAAAATTCTCTGATTTTGCTACTCTGTGTTGGTTCATTAGAAGGTACGATATGATTAGCTCAGTTTAAGCTTGCAGTTACGAATCAAATTAAGGCATAAAAAGTGATCAAGTTTGTATTTTCAGCTGGATCATGTAGAAAGAACAATCACAATATGAAAAAATACATAAAACGCGCTGAGGTTCCTTCCGCTGTCGTCTCTCCTCCAGCTACGAGCACGATGAACGCTGATACAACACCCACTACAACACGTATGTATGCGCCTTCTCAAGATCATAGACTGTACAAATTGATATTTAAATAAATTAAAGAAGAATTGTATTACATCTCCTTATGCTAAATATCCATCCTCATGGATTAGGAAACCGTTAGAATTGAAAAAGAAAGGAAATATTTGCTCTTCCTTCTTCTTCGGTAATATATAATATATAATTATATATATATATTATATATAATATATAACTATATATATTATATATAATATAATTATATATATTATATATATAATTGTTTGTGGCTTGAAGTGGTGATACGTATTACTATACATGCAGGTAAACTAGTTTGTTACCTTGACTTCGAGGATCAGCCCGAAACAGGCACATCAGTACAGGACAAATCTCAAACTGAAAATAATGGTTTTCGAGAAAAAGGTGTTCTTTTGGTGAACTTCCAAGGATGTGGGAACGCTGCTTATCTTTACTGTGGAGATATCTTATTCCATGGCGATACCTTTCAAGACAAACCGTACTCTGGTAAGTTATCTGTTTAATTCTTTTCTGTATTCGGGTGATTCAAATGAGAGAATCGCCCCTCGACGAATGAAAGCATTTGACGTTGCATAGAGTAAAATAACAATATACAGTACACCAGAATGGATTTCCAAATGGGAAATTAAATAGGTTCAATATATTTTGGGTGACAGCAGACAACTTAAAAGACTTCGTTCTCATCTTTTAGGTATCACTATAGCTGCTTGGGTTAAAATAACTGAACTACCTGGTAGTCATTCAATCTTTGATACGATTGGATCAAGTCACGAGTGCGGACAATATCATTTTGAAGTGAACGATGGAAATGTTCGTTGGTTTCATCGAAATGAAACTCAATCCACTGTCTTTAGTGTTGAAGCCACTGGAGGTCTTATCACACAAAGTTAGTTCAACATTTTTCTTTTGTATATTTTGCTGTTGTTCTATTGTGTATTTTTATTTTTTTCAGGTGTCTGGGTTCACATTGCTGGTACTTATGACGGCACAATTGGCAAAGCGAAGATTTACGTTAATGGTGATCTCAAGAACATGTCGGTAAACGAATATGGTGGTTATTTGTCCAAAGATTGGAATTTGAGAGTGGGAATTGGCGACCACAAGAATTTCCGACCATTGCTGGGATTCGTTGACGAGTTTCGTATTTACAACTACGCCGTGAGTAAACAAGAAATTGTTGATATGGTCAGCAAGTGTCAATTCCAGTGTAAGTATATGAAATCTCTTTCGTATTTTGCAACTCGTATGAATAATGTAAGGCCTGGTTTGCAATGTCAAAGTTTCTGTGATCAAAGTGGAAATTTCGGACTGGTAAATCCTAAGTTTTCAAGGATTTGCTAAAAATATTGAAGGGAACTAATACAGTACTCAACACTGAACAACTTCACTCTGATATTTCTTACAAATTTTTCAGAACGTAGAATTTCCCTGTGAATAATTCCTACTTTGATCACAGAAACTTTGATAGTGTAAACCGGCCTTAAACCCCTGTGTGAATATTTGTCCGAAGTGTTTCTCGTTCCATGTTTTTTATGGAGAAAAACTTGCGATGTTTTATTAATAATGATTTATCTGTTTGCAGCTGGAACAACCGCTGCAGCTACTTCAGGTGCCCCAGGGGCTCCCCTAGTCACTCCTGCACCTTCCGCAACACTTGATGATTCACCACCCACGACTCCCAAGCCTCCAACACACGAGGCAGTCCTCATCAATGGTGAGTTTCATCCAAATATTCCTACCAAGGTACTAAACTTCGTGTCTATTACCATTTGTTAAAGTCTGGTTTTCATTATGTATTGCAATTCACCTGCGATGTTTTGCTGAATTCCTTTTTCGGTGATAATTAACGTGTCTTGTCAACTGGAAAGCCTTTCTTCTCCGTTAGTCATCAACATTACTTCTTCTTTTTACTTTAGTCGCGCGCTGGGTGCAGTTTGGCGAACACCAGGTTAAGGCTGGGGTTGGCTTGCGAGCTCAGTGTTCATGATGTAGTATATTTTTGGATGGTCAGCGGCATAAGGAGTCCGTTAAACTGCCCTAGCCCCGTTTTGTCGATTGTCTTGTTCAATAAATGAGCGAAAAGTAGGAGAACATTTTTCTTTTTTTTTCTCTAGATGACAAAGAAAAGCAAAGCGCTGGGAAAATCTCCAGCCCCACGACTGCAAGACCAATCAATCAGGAGTTGGAAGAGACGATTTTGAAACGATCAAAAGTTTTGCGAAAACACCGCCAACCAAGAAAACAATAGTGGACTGGTACTAGTGAACTTATCTTTACTCGCTCCCAGGCTACGATGAAGGCAACTGCACACTTAGGTTGCACAAAAGACTGGAAACTACTCCTAACTTTCCCTTTAAAGTCGTGCCTGAAGGAAGGACCGATTGTAGAGATTCAGCTAAGTTAATTGTTATAAAATTTTATTAAACTCAAACAGCAGTTGTTGCATGTGCAACTCAGCAAAATCATGTAAATATATGATGATTACTTTTGATCTAATTATGGTAAGAGTATTGTGAATCATAACTATATGAGTTTTCTCCTAATTTTATGTTAAACTATTGTTAAAATATACAATTATTTTATAAAATAACAATATAACATGAACGCTGATATTCCTAAACAAATCGTAAATTAAACGTAGCTGTCTCTGAGATGTCATACCAGGTGCTCCCGTAAGATTAAAAACTTCTAAAAAAATCCATAATTTTCAATCTTTTGTGTTGAAGATTGTAAAAACTGTTCTTTATGAAATCATTCTGTTTTTTGCTTCAAGATCATGTGTACATTTCATATGTGCAATTAGCTCACTTTTGTTTTTAAACTTTAGACCTTGGTTACCGTGTTAACAAAGTGCATTGTCTGCCAAGAGATGGACCAGGGTGGAACACTTTAAAGGTGAGGGAAGATCTAAAACTATCATTTTAATGGCTTGATTGAAGGTTTGTTCGAAACAATAACTGCAGTCTAACTGCAGTCTAACGCATACCTTCACACCTCTTGGGTACCTTGTCACAATGTGCCAACTTTTTCAACTAAAATTAGTCAAAATTGCAAATGCAAATGTCTCCATGTATTTTCCACGACCAATTAAGCTACATTCAGGTATGCTATGTATCAAAAAATCCTTCTTATCAAGTTGATAATATTTCCACACAATTATAAATAAGAAGGTTGGTATAAAAAGACAAGGTTACATTTAGTTTCAAGAAACAAACAATTAGATTATGCACAAATCTATTTCAACTAAATGTTTCTGAACAAATTACAAGAAGCCAGTTGCTTGTGATGGTCCAGCAGGTTTGGGAGGGCGATTTTGAAAACCTTGATCTTCGTAAAGTTTATCGATACGATCTTTAATGTCATCGATAAACTTGTGAGTAAGAACGATGCCAATGATCTGCAGAAATATGATCAACACATGAGTAACTGTTTATTGCAAAGGCAAAATAATAAGATGATGAATTTTACCTCTGGCAAAAGAAAAGCGATAGCAACTGCACCAATCAACACAAAATTATCTCTAAAGTAGTCTTCTAGAACATTCAGACATCCTCGCGTGTAGACAAAGTTTTTTGCATTCAGTCGCTATGTAATGAAAGAGAAATCAGTTGAGCCACTGGGATGATATTGGCAAAAAACATTCATTCACTCAAGTGCCATACATAAGAACATAAAAGAAGATTAGTCCAATAGTTTACTAAGAGCATCACAAATGATTGTTGCCTTACATGACGGGTAGGAGAACGCATTTGATAGCCACACTGATAGTTTATTCTTTGCTGCAATTATAAGGAAGTTTCAGTCAAAACTGCTGCTGATCTTCTACACTGATAAGGAGAGTATACCAAAACTATACAAATGATATATCACAATTCCAACCTTTTCCTTGATATGACAACATGAGAATGGTACACTGCAATGTTGGATAGGTTTGGGCAGGCGCTCATAGCAACGATAGTAACGATTGAGGTTCCAGTCATGATAGTTTAAACTTCCGCAACATTCCAACTAAAAGAGAATTGATCTAGCATCAGAAGGATAAACTAGCAAAGCATAAAGCATATGTATTTTGATTTCATTATTAACTTAGTATTTCAACTAGATTGTGCAACTTTGTTCAATTGCATTGTATTTGAAAGAGTATATATATACATACTCTTTCTTGGACAAGATCAATAGCATTCTTTAAATCCACATCATAAGGATACTTTGTGATCATTTTCTTCACTTGTGTGTCCAAACTTTCTTTTACCTGAAATCATATTGAATGTTTATAGTATTATCACAATAGGCACACAGTTGTATGCTCTTCTTGATGCATTATACAAACAGCTGTAACCAACAATGATTAAAAGATAAAGATCTGTACCTCTGGCCAGAAGGCAAAGCCAAGGATACCACCAATGAATTGTAGTATAACTACAATTATTATGAACACTTCATACTGAAATCATAATGCAAAGATGTTTAATAACTAATAAGCCATATTATGAGTACAATTCCATCATGGTGTCATCAAAAATACTAAAGTTGTATTAAAGTCACATACAATCCTGAGCAGTTTGGTATTTTCACGCAATGCTCCAATGGTGCCGGCAAAAGAAACAAAAAATATGATGAAGCCAACGGCAACAATCACAGCACCAGGATCTGTCGCTGTGCTAGTGAACTCTGAGTAGTCATTCTTTTGAGTGACGGAATAGAAGCCAACTCCCATCATAAGACCTCCAATTATCTAATAACAAAATTAAGAATTATAAAAACATTTTGTGACACAAGAACTTGGAATTCACAAGTTTGTTGTCTTAAGCAGGCCTTGAACTTGAATCTTTGGTATACAGACTGCAACTACTAATCTGTCAAGATTGCAGAAATTTGTAGCAAGTTCTGTCATATTCAAGTGCACATGCTATTGAATAAGGTCAAACGTTTTAATGACCTACAGTTCAAAAGGGAATGCATTCATATCTTACAAGTAACACTCTTCAAAGTCATATATAAATAATTTGAAATTAAGTTCAGCAAAATGAGTTTGGTAGTTATTTTACAGAATGATAAGATACTGTTAGTTTATTAACAGTTATTTGTACCATGATTTGATGGTTGATCAACATTTGGAGACTTATTTTCGTCTGTATGTACACACATTAGGCATCAGTGGAATGCAAACTAATGTATATAAACGACGCTGCGAAAATTTCGCATCACTTTCACGCAAAATGTACATCAATAACCTAGATATCATCTTGTTTCTCTTCCACTTGTATAAAAGAGGATATGGATTCTTGAAGACTGTTTTAAAACTTACCCAAAACACAACGGTGAACGCAAATAATGCCCATTTCAATATTTTACTTTTATCAGCCATAATCAGAAAGAAATTCTGAACGAAAATATCGTTCGATCCGCTCTGAAAAACGCTCAAAAGCTAGATGCTGTTCTCATAAACTAAATGAAGGTTTTTATCATGAAAAGCAGCAATATTTTCAAAATATTTTGTATATATGACGCGATGTAGTGAAATCTGTTTCGTTCTAATTTATTAATTGCAACAAATATGCAACATTCCACACCCGAGTAGATATATCAGGTACGCCGTCTGCTTACCGTACAAAATATCGAGAATGCATCGTCCGTGAAATAGCGTCATAATGGTAATTAAAGTACTAAGAAAACAAAAGACAAAGTATATCTTTGTGTGTTTCGTGAGTTTGAACCTCCACACGCCTAAAACTATGCTTATCGCTTCCGTTGCAATATACGCTTTTACACGCAAAGGAAACGGTTTTCTTGACATGCACGATTTGTAATAAAGTTGCACGAAATTAGATAGATGTTTCTTGTGTCTAAATCAAGGAGAAATTTAGTAAAACTTGGCTTGATAAGTTTTGATTCTAAAGTAAAAACTTTGACCAACTTTTTCCAAAAAGAAACGCGTGATTTTCGCGCGCGAAGGCGGACTGTGTTTTTCGGAATTCGTCTCTTTTCGAGGTTGTTGCCGTAGCAACGTGACGTCACGGGGGATTGGTACATAATTTTTGTGGCGAAATTTTCTGCGAGACAAGCACTTGAAGCGCGTAGTTGGTTTTTTCACGCAATTTTTGCTCGTTTTTCGACTCAAGAAGGTTGAGGATGTTTGCTAGAGTTCAATACTGAATATCGAGGGATGTTTTTTTGTCAAAATGTGACGTGATATAAAGAAGTTTTTGCCGTGAAAACCTGGGTTTTAATGCGGCAAACGTAGTGTCGTGTGGTAGACGACGAAGACTCAAGAAGACGAAAAATTATTTGTTGTTTTGATGGATCTCTTTATTGAAACACTAACTGGAACGGCGTTTGAGTTGCGTGTCAGTCCGTTTGAAACAATTATGAACGTCAAAGCAAAGATCCAACGTCTTGAAGGTGAGCTGAATTGCTTAAAATAATTATACATGGGTGTAATCTTTGTTTACAAACTTTATGACATTTTAACTGCGTGTGTATTTTATATTTCCCTGTGTAAACCCTTCTGTTCTGTGTTGAAACAGATAAAAACAATTCATGCATGTTTAGTACTGATAAAAATAAGCTGTGCATTATAATAAGTGTTATAAAACAGTAGAAATGATTTATTGTGGTATATGACATGACATACTTTAAATACTCGTGTTATTTTTCCTTTTTGGCTCAAGGAATCCCAATATCCCAACAACATTTGATTTGGAAATATGCAGAGCTTGAAGATGATTGTTGTCTTCATGACTACGAGTAAGTATGAACGATTTTCTTTGACAAAAATTAAGTGTCCGATTATTTTGTTTCTCATGTCATGATGAACAAAATATTCCATCAATGAAAAATTGTGACATTTTGACTTCTAATTTTTCAGTATAAGTGATGGTGCAACATTACAACTTGTTTTAGCAATGCGTGGAGGACCAATCAACATGAAAAGGGGTATGATTTTATAGATATAAGTTGAGTTACAAAGTATTTGGTGAACAATTGTTTATAAATCATCTCATTGTTTAGTTCCAGTTGAAGACAGTTCCCTGAGAGAAATGGCAGAATACGTTGAAGCAAATAGGTATGTTAAAATGTCCTTTCATTGCGTTCAATAAGATCCAGCAATTATCATAATCTATGATTTTGTTTAGAGATGAGATCTGGGAGAAATTTCCCAAAGACAACAAACAAGTTACATTCTTGGTATTTAGGTATAGTAATTAGCTTGAAACATTCTCCTGTTTCCATTTTTTTGTGGATAATTCAGTTTTGAACTGTTTCTAGAATTTTAATTTTTAAATATATTTAAACAGGGATGGTGACCAATACAATGTCTACAGAGTAGTTGACAGAGGCGACGGTACACTAACGCCATTATCAGACATCAGGTTAAGTGTTTTGATAAATTCGAATTTGTGGAGTTTCATAACTAGCTATAACATAGATTATTTATATCATCATATTCACTGCTTTAGTTTGATAAAATGTAAGTAACTTTAGAATGGAGGAAAAGTAGTGAAAATGTGTAATATTATAACTACTTGCTTTGAGAAGATTGTAAAGTAAAACACTAGGACTACTGTAATGTTGTTATTGAGTCATGCTTTTCTGTACAATGTCCATGATCAAATTTATCTTAAGTAGTGTATTAACATTTGGGCTGGTTATTTGTTTAGTGGAGCATCCTTGTATAATCTATATGATGATGAAGACGAAGAGAACTCAGTGACATTGCCACAGGAAACTGTGCAAGAAAATAATGTGACAATGAACAAAATGAAGTTGTTGAAAAGTAAAATGCAGTCGTTACACATGAGTAAAAAGGTACATGAGTTGTCATCTTCAAGATTGTAGTCATTAGAATAGTGACCTGCTGCTTCAGTTTTTAAACTTGAGACTTTTCTTTAAATCTGACTGTTTTTATGTTTTCAGCCTCGTGGGGGAGGTGGAACATCAGTAGAACAAGTTTCATTTCAAACTCACTCTCCTCCCCCTGCATCTAGGATTATGTTCCAACCTCGTTCTCCATCCAAGGACAAACATCCTAAATATCAACCGCACCCTCCCTCCAGTGAAAAACCAACGGCGTCTGCGTTGGCGAGTAGACGACGGTGAGTGACTGTTGATGTATTACTTTGATAAACTTACAATTTCATTGAAACAATGCTGAGCATTGCCTCATTCAGGCCTTCAGTGAAATAGTATTTTGTTCCTTGCAGTTTACATCGTGCTTCTTCAAGTTTTTGTGACCACAGCAAGTTCAGAGACAGTATTCACTCCACTGATCCGTGCCACCCAAGTTATTCTGTAGAAGCTTCGAGTAGCAACAACAAACCTTTACCTCCAATCAACAAAACTAAAAACTCAGGCAACATTGATATTTCGGAATTTATACCTGCTGAGGACATGACAATTCATGCCAGAACATTTTTTAATCATGCAAGTCATGAACATGGTCCTGCTCCTAATCTAAGGAACCTTTCAGATGACTTGGATGGTAATGTGAGGCATGAACAATGTGATGTCTTAGACACAAGGCTGGGACATCCTCAAAAAGTTAATAAAGTTATTCCTTCTTTAAAAGAGAAGAAAACATCTGTTGAACGCCTTCGATCTGGGTTACTGGTAAGTGTTTGTGCTGTCTGGAGCAAGTTGCATGTTCATGTGTGTTAGTTTAACGTTTGGGAATGTTTTCGTTATCTAGAAAGACTCGTTATCTCGAGTGCACCATAAAACCAACCAAGGTAATACAGTCATATATGATTTACTCTTCTTAACATGATCTGAAGTATAAGAAGTTTATTAGATGAAAATTTGTATGCTTATTTTGTAGTTTATTCAAAAACTGAAGTGTTGACAAGTCGTCCACCTCCTCCACCCCAGCTGGCTTCTGGGAAAAAAACTAGATGTACATTTTGTAGGAAAAAAACTGGTCTTGCCACAACATATGTTTGTCGGTACGTGCTCTCCATTTGTTTCTATTGAAGATGCTTAAAGCACTTGGCAACTTGGTGAAATAATTGCACAAAGTTTTACTGAGTATACAATCTGAACTTTAAGTTTTTTGTTTTCTCTAGATGTGGCAACCCATTTTGCGCAAGTCATCGCTATGCGGAGACTCATAATTGTGACTATGATTATAAAACAGACGGCAGGAAACTTTTAGAACAAAGCAATCCTCTGGTGGTTGCACCAAAGTTACCCAAAATTTAACCATGATATAGGCTATAGTATTTACTTTTCAGTTCTGTATGGAAATAACAGGTTTTCATTATCAGAAGTCTATCTGTGTTGAATATTGCTGGCAGTCATCTACTGCAAATAGGAAAAAATATGAATAATTTTTCAATGTTTTAACGACTGTAACTTGTGTTCCCACTCATCAAAAAGGTATGTTTATTATTGTATACTAATCCATTGTCTAAGTACTGTTTATAACAGCGAACAACATAAATAACCACACTCATACCCTCACAATATTTTTTATACTCTAAATGCCAAACTTATTGGCTGCTGTTTATGTTTTAATAAATTAGAGTGTGCGTTGGTCTTTGTGGTTTTTCTGTAGCCTGGATTAGGCTGTGTTTGACATCGATTGTCTGCAAGAAATAATATATATGTGTATACCTGTGATGTTAATTCACTAGTATTGTTGCTTTGCATGTTGGTACTTACATTTTCTTAAATCAAGTATTGTTGACTGTTCTTTCGTCTTTCTTGCAGGTGCAGGGTACCTGAAAGAAAAGATAATTTAATCAACTGTGCAGTGCTGCAAGAGGAATGCTTGAAGTACACTTACCAGGGATTTTGGTACAAATGAGTATGTCTAAGTTCACATGCTAAGCGAAACTCGTGAAGCTGTAGGAGAAAAGGAAAGTTATCAATAAAGGTTGCTAACAGGTTGTATGATGAACACTAGTCTTCCCATTGACCAATCACATCGCTTAGGAGTAGACAGTAAAAGGAAGTACATTGCATTGATCAATCACCTTGATTTGATGACCACTATTCCAAAGACTCGCGTAGTCTTCTCGTAATGAAGACACATTCCATCCAACTTCACCAACCTTTACAAAATATTTTGATTTCAGTATCCTACCCATTATATTTGCATCTAATGTGTTCTTGTTACCTTGGCTGACTTAGGTCTGGGATGTGGACAATTCTACAAAGAGAAGATGACTTATCTATAGCAGTTCCAGTGAACAAGACTATGGTGTTCAAGTGAAGTTAAACAGAAAAAGGCATTACTCTAGCTGCTCGTAAAATGTAGCCAAGGTCACTTGTTCCTTCACGTGATAATGTTCCTATTCCTATCACTTTGGGATTCAAGATTCTTGTCTTGTAATCACCGATTCCATCGGGACCTGGAGAAATAAAGTCATTTGTAACTGATAGAAGAGTGTCCTCTTGATGAGGAAATCGAAGATATTCTTGATTATGCCATAAGACAAGATATACTCTGGATGGTAGTGGAGAAATATAGAGATTAACCGAGAATGACCAGAAAGGGCAAGAAACAACGGTGCATTCTCCAATAAAAGATGTGTTATGAATGAAATGCATAAAACATAAAAATATACCAGTAAATAATACTGCTCCTTTGCCAACATTCGGATTATAAAAC
>JAOBYK010312028.1:0-18872 GCA_025434845.1 Phenganax subtilis | reverse complement strand
GATTCAATTGCACTACTTAATTCTTCTATTAATTCTTAATTCTATGTCCCACTGCAATCAATTTATTTTATTGAAAAGTGAGAAAAAAAATACAATTTTAATCGATTCGATGTTTAAGCATATGCCCATCAGTTGAAGATTTTTAGAGCAGAAGCGAAAACGAAATGCAATCCTGAACGCTGATTGGCTGGCTGTAAATATCAGACTGGTTTCGATTGGCTGTAGACACGTCTGCAATTACTGCTCAGAAGAGGTTTGCGTGATCTTTCGTTGTAGCATGACCTTTCTTCATTTACTTCATTGTTTCTACAAGGGCAGACATTTCCGTGTAGAGAAGTGGAATCTGCGCATCAATATACGAAAACTAGTCTTTGTTACGCAGGCAAATTTTTTTAAACAAACTTTCGTGTCTACGCTGCGAAACTAAGGAAAATAATTATAATAATATATATAAATGTATGTTTGTTTTTGTCCAGTGCAATTCTTTAGTTTTGGAAAATATTCTAGCATCGCAGTCCAGCTGCCTCGAAATATTATGACTCATTAAATCTAGCTATTGTCACGAATATTTAGCAAACAGTAAACGCAAGCTCATTATTCTTGAAATGCTTCGATGAAGTCCATTGCTAATTTACAGTAAAGTTTTGATTTCTTACCGAGAAGTGCAGTGCGTATAATGTAACTTTTAAAAAATTCTTAACGAACATCTATGAGCCGACGTTCACCATGCGATGATGATGAGATTTCCACGTTTTGACTGATTTTTGCTGCATGTATTTGCAACTATCGCAGTGGTAGGATATCAATTGTGAGACTTTCAATTTTTGTGTGTCTTTTGTAACTCAAATTTTTGCCAAGTTTTGACAAACCTTCAAAAGCTGAGAAGTGGAAAGTAAATTTTTTATCTAATTTGCAATGTGTTTGCGCAAAACACGTTTTTGAAAATTTCTAGTCCCAGGAATGTCAATGTAATAAGTTGACCAATTTAATGTCTACCGTCTCTATTTTCGAACGCCACGGGTGCCTAAAGTTATTGATTTTCTTAGTCAGGCGGTAATCGTGAGATAGTTAGGCACAGTTGTAAATTTATTCTAACTTTCAACATGTTGCATTACGAAACACGCCGAGAATGAATGCTAAACTAAAGCAAAATTAAGCAATATAAACACGCACGCGTTTGGTACAATTGTACATATTATGTGTACTTAATTATAGCAATGTACTTAGTTTACAAGATCGGATTTCAAGGTGTAATGTCACGCGGAAATCAATTGTAAACATTATATTGATTAATTTACGGCTATCCGAATTCTGTAAGCCCGTTCTCCAGTACGCAAATTTTTTCGAGCGAAAAATAAATGCAACAACGTGATTCGCTAGCAAAATAATTTGCTGCGAAAAAGTTGAAAACGAGCCAATTACGTTGCCAGAATTCTTCTTTGCGCGAAAAATTAGCGTAGTGGAGAACGGGCTTTACAGAACTAGATTTCGAGGATTAAGAGATCGACAACAAAAGTGACCATTTCCTCACACTTAATTAACCTTTAAAGCTTGATTTAGGCTTTTAGCTGATCGAGCGCTAAGACTAATTAAAACCAATTAAAATTTTTCAGGTGATTTGCATTGATTTGCTATAAAGTTTGGCGTATGAAAATTTAGGCGTAAAACTTTGCCCTGGCTTTAGAAATCTCAAGCAATGTATGAAAGTATATAACTAAATAAAGGTATATTTGCAAAGATTAACTTTGATGTTATAGCTATTCAGTATGTTAATTGAAGTAGTGATATTTGCACTCTTTGATCTAGTTATTCTATATATCACGCGCATATATATCATAACAAGGAAAGTTAATAACATCATTTAACGATAGTTCTATTATGAAACGAATCTTAAAACTTGAATGTCATCGTAAAAGTCTTGACTTACTTGTCTTGAGCTTTGTAAATGAGAAGGTAATGAGGTCCTGGAAAGAATGACGAGCAATTACGCCTATGCAAATAGTCAATGCAAGGGCGTGTAGGAGGTTGGTAATATTTAACATTGGGGGGAGGGGGCGGGGTCTCACGAGGTACCAGCACGGTTGGCGCCGAGCGAGAAAATTTTGAAACTTTTGAGGCTCTAAATGGCCAGAAATTACCGTTTTCAAGCACTTTTTACTATTTAAACCTTATATTTTGATCATGTTTAGCGTTATATTATTTTATTTAAACAATTATAGGCGAGTCAGGCGATTGAGGTTTTAATCTAATTTTATCGAAGCAGCTGAAAAAGGCCCTTCTGCGTTCGTTATAAACTTTCAAATTGCTTGGCGATCTTAATTGATTTTAAATTCAGAAATTTGGGGGGGGGGAGCGCAAGATATCCCACCTTTCAGTAATAATGTTAAGGGGGCTGCATCCCCCGCTTTCAGCGCCCCTTAGTCAATGAATTGTTGCACAATACCGGCGCGTGATTGACATGCATCTCCCATGATCGTCTGGTGCGGCAGTCGTCATTCAATGAATAACTCAATTTACACCTATGCCTAACAAAAAAATACAACTTCACTGTTTCTGTTTTGTTTAAGGCGACTCTACACAGAGTGAAAAATTTCCACAAAAATCTGTTAGTAAGGAATGATTAGTAGCGCACCCGTGCATGCCTTTACTGTTCATTAACCGTATTTACTAATCACAGCTCATTGTGACTGTATGGCAGGCTTGAGCGAAGCTTGTTTTCAGATTGGTGCAATTCTTTTTGCTTGTGAAACTGGTTCAAGAGTGGGAAATTCAGTTACTTGCACCGAGAAGAAGAGTAAATGGCCATAATGCCCAACTATGCTAAGGACATACCATATGTGCCAGTATCAAAATTAACATGAAATCTGCCAAACAGAAACAGAAATTACTTACAGACAATGGGACAGTACCCACAGCCCTTCGAAGTATGACAAATTTTCAATGTTACTGACAAGGATATCAAACCAACAATGGAGGAGCAAAAGACATTCTTTCTTTAACATAAGTCAATGTGATTACAAGTCTGCAATATTATCTCTTGTGTATCCGTATAGTGATATGTATGTACCAAAACAATTGTGTTTAACAAAACCGAGTACAGAACAGTTTTTTTTGGAAGAAAATATGACACTAGACTTTGAAAATTTGCTCTCTAAATGCAGCACCATAACGATAAACATAAGTCAGAATGAGTGTAAAATTATACAAAACAGTACCAAGGGAGCAGTCTGGTTCTACAGTGTGGTTCCAGCAAAGAGCCGGATGCATTACTGCTAGTAAACTGAAATCTGCCTGCCGCACAAACATTGAAAAGCCAACTCCAAGCTTGATTAAAAGAATATGCTACCCAGAGGCATACAAGTTTACTAGTGCTGCTACAAAATGGGGCATGAAAAATGAAACTACTGCCAAAAAAGGATAATATGAAGAGAAAATGGCCAGAGAGCATGAAGATTTTGGCATATCAGACAGTGGATTTCACATTAATCCAGAATGGCCATTCATGGGAGCATCTCCTGATGGGCTGGTAAACTGAAAGTGCTGTGGAGCAGGTGTTTGTGAGATCAAGTGCCCTTTCTCAACACAGGAGATTTCTCCTCATGAGGCAGCTGTGTCAAGGAAGGATTTCTTCTTAAAGACTGAAAATGGAAACATTGCATTGGATAGGAATCATGCATACTTCTATCAGGTGTAAGCACAACTAAATATTTGTGATGTGGATTACTGTGATTTTATTGTTTGGACAACAAAGGTACTGTTTGTTGAACGAATCATCCCTGATACTGGTTTTTGGCAAACAGCCATCAAGAAAGCAAAGGAGTTCTTTCACAAGTGAATCCTTCCAGAGATTGTTGGAAAGTGGTTTTCTTGAGCTCTTGTTCCATCTGCACATGAAACTCCAGGGTCAAATGACAATGATGCATACCGTAATTATTCGAATAAACGCCTCGGCGTTTATTAAATATTCGACGTTTCAGGTGCGGTGTTTATTTGAGGGCGGCGTTTATAGCAAATTTGGTAACAACTGTCAATTTATTATTTAACTAATAGCTGAACAACAGGGCAATACTGGGTCTTTCACTGCTTAGGTATGACTGCTTCGAATTGCCGCCGCATGGATGAAAAAAATTGCGGCGTTTATTCGAGGGCGGCGTTTAATAATGTTTTTGCTTCTCTCTGCGGTGTTTATTTGAGGGCGGCTTTTACTCGAGGGAGGCGTTTATTCGAAGAAATATGGTATTGGTGTGTTTGTCAACAACAAATTGAGGATAGTACCCTAATCAGGTGTGACAATAAACAATGTGCTATCAAATGGTATCATACAAGATGCATGCAACTGCAAGGAATTCCTAATGGTGAACAGCTGTGTCCATAGTGCCTCTGTAAGTCCCCAGTTTTTTTGGCACAGTTGTAATTAGTTAACATACAATAGACTCTGACAAGTTCGTTAATGCACAGCAAACCTTAACAATGTTGTCAATGGGAGAAAGAGATTCATTTGGCTTTGCTGTGACAGTCTCTAGTGACAGAGTACTTTGTAATACGGTAAATTTTCTCCTTACTAACCCAATAACTCGTTCAACATGTATTCGAACATTGGCGATTTTCCTTGTTTGTTCCACCTCCATTGCTGATAACTGCTTTTTTCCTTTGGTGAATGCCGGGATGTGTAATCGGGCTTGATAAAAGCCAGCGCTGTCTGCGGTTTCAAAACCTCTATCTGCTAGAACAATGTCATCTGGGAGAAGATTGTGAAGGAGTTCGCTGTTCTCTGTAAGAAATTTGTCCTAGCTCTTCCTCCCCATGCCTTCGAAATGAATGAAACAACACCTTGGGGAATGATGCCTATCAGGAACTTTATAGTGTTGTGATGTTTATAGTTTGACCACGTCATTGCCCTGTTAATCAAGCTTGTGGGCCGATCTGTAAATACTTCGAAACAATGTATTATAACAGCCAACTTTTTCCCAAAATTTTGTTGGAAGATTATAGACATCGTCTTTATTAATTCTTCTCGTTCTGGCCATTTAATCAGAAAACTGAGGCGCTCACTCATTATTGTTATCCAGCGATAAAAAACTCTGGTAGTTGTTGAATGTGAAATACCAAATCTGTAGGCCAAATCTTGGAATGGAAGGTTTAACTTAATTCTCATTAAAACCGGCAGAAATTCCTGAAACTAGTTCAAGGCGTTGTTTGCAGTTGTAGATACTTTTGGAGCATCCAAATTAAAAACATGCATCTACACTATAAATCTTGGTAAACCTGTGTAAAATTTGGTTTTTTCGTCATTTGCCTGTAGTTCATCTTCAGACATCTGTAGGTACTGGACCTGCGTTTTTCAGGTTCTGAGACTCGACGGTTGCTGACTTGACAAAACTCTCTTGTCGGTAAAGGTCAGCCATGGTTATGTCTGTTTGAGAAGATATTTCATGTTTAATTTCTTTATTACCAACACATTCCATGATCGATTCATCATCTGTCAGTAAATAGTTGAACAGTTCAGAATAACTATATTTCACAACATTTATATTAATTTAAGTATTGATAAATTGGCAATGCTAACATTGACTTGACCAATGGTCAGGGTTGAAATGAGTAGGGCAGCAAGGTTTTGGATTGACCATTATGTAGTCCTGTAATAAGTTATATGAAATTGTGTATAAGATAAACTATAACAAACATACCATACTGTATACTTTCTGCATTACCGTTTCACGTATGCTTTCCTTTTCAACAACTGACTCGGATGACTCTGCTGCTTCATTCGTTGAATCGATAAAATTTTGTTCAATAACAACTTTTCTCTTCTTAGACTTCCGCTCAGTTGCTCGCTTGTGTCTACTCACAGCTTTATCTACTTTTTCTTGCGCTTTTCTTTCGCTAATATGTTAATCGGATGTTGATGATAAATCGAATTAATTCGTGGAATTAGTGTCGAATGAGACAAAGAAGTTAACCTCCTGCAGCGCAGTGAACATGATGATCCTTTAAAAATGATTTTGCAAGTAATAGTACGCTCTTTTTTACTTATTATTAGCCAGGATATGATGCTAGCTGCATCACTATTTAACTCAAATATCATCAGGGCATATCAGATTTTTTAACAAGTCACTGTGAGGCCAAATTAAGTCACATTTCATTTACCCCATGTCAAAGTCAAATCGAAAATCGTTATAATCCTTTTGCAAGTAAATTACTAATCATTCAATTCAAAAATACAAGACTAATCAGAAGTCAATGATGTCAATCTATTAAAACTGTATAGCAAAGAAACACGTGACCATTATGTTTTAACCATTAAGAAAAATTAGAAATTGGAAAGTTCAAAGTACTTTTTTGTTTAAAAATATTAGGACTAAAGCGTTGACCTATTTGCATTGGTAACAGTCGCACGTTTCAAGTCAAACAATTCATTTGGATGAGTATCAAGTCAAGTTACTAGACACGTGACTCGTGTCCAAATCTTATGACTCGTGTATACACCTATAGGGCGCATAAGATAAAAAAACGACCTGGATTACATCTTCACAACACAATAACTGCTTCAGGCGCATCGACTTCAAAAGATTTACGTTGGCAATCCTAGAAATGTCGACTTCGGTCAATGGAAATCGTTTTACGTTGTAAAGAATATGTATTTAGTGATAAAGTTATACCCGCATAAAAGTTTAATTATATAGCACTTTTTCGTTTCAGTGTACTCTTTTATGCTTTTTCTTTAAGATGTCAGCTTTACTTCTCATTGGATCCTAAACATGAAATAGAACTTTTAATATTGTTATACTGTATGAAAACTGCACAATTGCAATATAGTTTAGGTGTCATTAGTCAATTAATCTAAATAGCAAGCAAACGGTGAAATTATTTTTTTGAGCTAAAAATTAGATATTGCAACGGTAGTCAAAGCATAATAGACGAAGTGTCGTCAAAATGACGTAATTTTGGCGTGCTATGTCCATCTATTCCATGGATATTCTCATGCTTTTTGCACGCCATTGTACGTGGTCTTTAAACCGAAAACGTGAAAGTAGCATGCGTTGTCCCATTCAATTTTGGCCATGATTGTAGCTACTAGCCAGTCACTCTCTCACAAGGCAGTCTGCGAGATGTATACGCCACCCTTTTTTTCAATCCTTTGGATACGAGTTTATATCTCGCCGCCAAGTCGACCCTTTTCAAAGTTGGACTAGTTTGGAAACGACTTTTCATAATACTCAAGTTGAATGATAGTAAAATAAAGATTATTCTCACCTTTGTGATATACCAATAGTAGGTTGCGTGTCTCTCTCTGAGTATAACAAAGGTTTCTGTTGGTGCTGGTTGGTTTTCTTTTTGGGAATAAATTAAAGGAATGTCTCTTGCACCATGAAGTTCTTTGTTACAGTACCCCTCGTCAGGACAACCCGATTTCATTGTTATTCTGGTTTTGAAAAGGAAAACAAGTAAATTGTGAATTTTTGGGCTTCACTCCTTTTTAGTCTACGTGTTAAAAAAAAGATAGCCTGATATGACTGTGTTGAATGCAGTTTGCTTATTGACCCACATCCAGAAAGAAAGCAGCCGTGTTACACTGTAGCACGGCCCGTATTACCCTCGGCATTTGTTTACTCATAAATCGTGCCTGCGCAGAGCGAGGAGGGTTTTACACACCAAAATATTAAACACCAAAATATTAACTTGTCTACCGTGGAGTTCAATCTCTTGAATATAATTCATTTCAAATTCAACCATTGTAAACATGACGCAATGTTATTGTTATTAGAAATTTTCAGTTTGGTTTTTTTCTTGCTTTGTCGTACAACTCAATCCTTTTTTCCTGGATACCATATTCTTATTTAGATTAGTTATTATAGTGTGAACAATCGCTTCAGGTTAGTTTCTTACTCAGCAAATATCAAGATAAAAATGTAATTTTTTAAAGTTGTACATGGTAAACTTGCGGTAATTTCATGATGAACTTATTGTGCAAGTGTCAGTCGTAAAGTGAACAGGCCCTAACTTTACGCACGCGCCTGTTTCAGCTGGCGGGCATTGCACATGTTGTTAAATCTAATTACTAAGTATTTATAGTTCTGTATATAATTATATACAGAACTATATAATTATATAGTATAGGATTGTTATAAATAGAATACAGAATCTACATTACTATAAATATGGCTTACATAGCGTAGCGGCTATCTACTGACCAGACTGTGCAGGCTCATATGCCGAAAGCATGTTATGAGAGTTTATGAGAGTAATATTTATATTTTAGCCCTTTTCGACGGCATTAACGCAGTTTGAAAAGCTCGTCGAAACTTCAAACATTTAACATAAACAGACGAGAAGGAGAGCTACAAAATGATATGTTTTGAGGCAAAATCGACAAACTCACGCCGAAAATTGGCTATTTCAGCATTATGTTCGGAGAACCGGCGCTGTGAAATAAGATGAAGAAAGCTGCAAAGGGACAAGGCAAAATAAGGTTAGATTTTTAATTTTAATCATTGGCTGAAGCTACAATAGCCTCAACTTGCCGGTACATGCTTCGTATGTCGGAATTAGTGTCGTTAAACGGGTTAAACCAAGGCTCTTCTGACAGAAATATGTGTTCAATAGCTACCTTTCTAGGTAGAATCATAAAGAACTTTCGAGTGCTAGTGGACAAGCCTTCGCAGCATTTATATGCCATAATTTTTGCTGCCCTAGAGAACTGTCAGCTGTCTATGTATTTTCCCACAAAAGTCTAATGTATTACAGAGCACATGGTGATAACTGCGGCCTTGTTTACACGGTACCGGCACAGCTGAGGTAACCTAGCATTGATTACTCGTACCCGGTGGCCTTGCTGTTAGCCAGTGCGCTAAGTAGAGGTACAGATGAGAGACTAACAGATGTCCAACTTAGGCTTCAAGCCACTGATTTTGGCATAAGTGGCTGCCATTAACTTGGCAAGTACCCTAGGTAAACAGAGACCATCATCCTCCGGATGCCATCTTGAAAACCATTCGTTTTGGGGGGGGGGGGTGAATGCCTTTCTGTAGGGCACTTGTTAGGATAATGGCCACCATTGAAATCGCAGGATAATTGACTTATGCAATTTTCGGGCAGTTGAACATCTGTTTGTCTCTAATCGGTGGTGGAGGCCTTCACGCTCCCGAACATTGTAAATAGCTGTATTTGGTCATGTTTGCCATATTTGGATAACACTAGCACTTACAAAAAACCTAAACGACCAAGTATTAAAAGGCATTGAAACTTTTAAAACAAAACAAAAACAAATTCTTTGCCACTTTAATGCATAACAACTAACAAAATCCTATCTTGAGAAAAAATGTAACCACTTTTTTTTGTCAAAAATACAATTTCTGAGATAGTTCTGTCACAGTATTTGTTATTCTGTACACTCATTCGGGCCACCACCATACGTTTCTGGGGGGAGAAGACCTCTCTTGAGCGGGCTGGCTAAGCCAAGGGTACGCATTATCACTACTAAGGGTTATGACCTCTCTATGCTCTGTGGTACCGGATTCTGATCGTCATGGCATCAAATTGAGCCGTTTAGAGGCCAGTTTAGCTTATGAATTTGCTGTAATCTGGAAAAAGTTGGTAGAACAAATGTACGTGTATAGTTGCTTAGTGAATGCCGTGACCATGCGACCCTGTGCATGGCGTATTTCTGGCTGTCTGGCTCAGGAGGACCTCGTAATTGGTTGAAGCCAATATGGCGCCCATTTCAAGCTTTAAAATTTTGAAAATATAGAAAGTAGTGGAAAATGGATATGTTTTCGTATATGCTGGGATTTCAACATGTATTTGAGAGTAATTTTACGTCCACACACAGTCAAAACCTTCAAGTCACAAGTCTTGTAGTAGGTTTATTTTTTCTTTATATACTCAACGAAAATATATTTCATTTTCAACAGCCAGAAGCAAGCTTAAAAATTCATTGTGGTAAAGTTTGTACTTGTTATGGGATTTTAATCTTTCTAGAAAGGGATTAGTTCATTAATGGTTGATGGAGGCGAAGTTTAAGTGGCTAGAAACGACAGCTGAATATCAAGTATATTTTCGGCTCGAAACGTTAATGATAGCCTTTATAGGATTGGCTTCAAAGATAGCGACGAAGTTATCGTTCCGGTCTTTTTAAAGTTCACTTATCTAACCTTTCGAAGATTATTTCATTATCACTAGTGAAAAAGGCACTAACTACGATGGGCTATCGCACACTAGTTAGTGACATTTCTCTAGTAGTGATGAAATTAGCGCAGAGCAACTAACAATTACATATTATCAGGTTGTGGTGTATTGCATGACCAGGCCAAAAAAAAAATATGTGGGTTTCCAGTTTCCCGACCCTACCTGACTTTAGGGCACCTAAATTTCCGACCCTAATTTTTTTATGGAAACACTTGTAACCGTTTACATGCGAAGTCATTTGAAGAAAAGATCGAAGCAGCAGTATTGCAGTATGAAAGAGAATTTTATAGCTCAGATGAGGCTGAACAACGTTGAGATACTGCAACTATGAAACGGCTGAAACATGGAGTAACAAGCGTTGCGCTGTTTCTTTAGAACTGTGTGTTAATTCACGCTATACATTCATGAGCTTTGAAAAATGGGAAAAAAGTTTAACCAAAAAAAAAGTCCGACCTATCCTACCTAATCTTTTTCGAAAAGAAATAGGAAACCCACATTTTTTTTCCCCCACCATAATGACATACTTTTTTTGTCTCTGACCATAAATCTCCCACAGTTTGGCATCCTCATTAATTCCCGCGTGGTAGTCATAATAATCATTGGTGAAAATACTCAGATATTTGTCACAATCTCTGCCATCGGGACAGTCTAAAAAATGAAATTAATCTAGACGGAAATTGAAATCATGATTAGGTTCAGACGTCGAACTTCAAGCTTAATTGGAAGTTAAACAAAGATTCCCAAACTTGCGTTAGCTCAATGGAGCTTATAGACAAAATTTTAAAAAATTTTGAACTAGGAAAATCTTTCACCACGACCTAAAAGAGCATCCTGAATTTACTAAAACTGGCAAGTTTGGATGCGAAATGTTGTAAAATAAGAAAAATGTAGCCGTGCAAAGTTGGCAAATTTTGTATATATTTCTATTACGCGCGGGAAATTAATAACCCCGTTTGAGAAAATGGGTATCCATTTCCCGCGCGTAATAGAAAAATGTACAAAATTTGCTAACTTTGCACGGCTATATTTTCCTTATTTTACAACATTTTGCAACCAAGTTTGGCAGTTTTACTGCAAGGCTGTGGTAAAAGATTTTCCTAGTTCAAAATTTTAAAAAATTTTTTCTGTAAGGTTAAAGGTCCATTGAAGTCGGCTTTTTGCGGAACTGCTTGACCTGTATTAAGATCTAGGCATATTGACGTCACGCACACTATGTAGTTGCAGCCTCGTCCCCGGTGCGTTTTAATTGCGTAATTTTGTCTTGCGGGAAGTACACGCGAGGGTGCTGCGAACGGTGGACGCGGCGAGCGACGCGCCTGGCAGAAAATGTGTCGAAAAGTGAGCAATGTGTCGAAAAGTGAGATTGGCCTGCCTCGTGAAGGAACTATGCAGGAAATGAATGATTTTTTTAAGAAAGTTACTATAGAAGGTAAATTCGTCCATTTTTAACTTCTCTTTGAATATCAATGTCTCGAAGCGTGTAAAATTGTCTGAAATATGAATATTGATTGCTATGAATCGTTTACGCAATTACGCTGGACATGTGCATAAACAGAATTTGCATATCACGCTACAATACCGCTGCTTTACAGACGGCATTTCCGTGAATTCTGTATCCGAAGAGTTTGCTTGTCAAAATCCTATTCCTTGTAAGTCTTTTTTTAAATTTAATTGTACAAAATATTCAGTGGGATCTCAAGTATTCTTTTACATTAAATTACATATAATATCCATACATGTTATTGTGCTTATCATGCAGTAAATTGTTAAACAATGGGTGTATGAGAAAAGATATACTAGACTCAATGAAATACAATCAACAACTAACTGATAACAAGCCGAAATAGCAAACAAAACATCTTCGTTCATAACGTGTCCGCCATCTTGAATACATTTTCTGCCAGGTGCGACCGCTCGCGCATGTACTTCCTGCGAGACAAATTACGCAATTAAAACGCGCCGGGGACGAGGCTGATGTAGCTGGCAATGGTCAACTTCCGGTTTACCAATTCTGCTTTTTGAACTATTTGCTTATTCAATCAAAGCTTACATTTGCTTGGCTAGCATGTGTTACTGCGTGAAACAAATTTGGGGAAAAGTCATTGACTAAAAATTGTGATTGATAGCTGTAAGAAAACTAAAGTTATTAAAACCAAATAAAAGAATTTTTCACCACAAGAATAGATTTGAAATTGTGAAAGGTTAAAAAAAAGAATCGAAATTTAACTCCGTCAATTAAGACAAGAATTTGGAGTTGTTGAAACCAGGAAAAACAATAGATATACCTTTCTGGTTTTTGATGGAATTAAGGTGGTTGCCATGAGGAATAATCTTCCAATGACAAGTATCTTCGCCGAGTGTAGCATATGCGTTACCATTTTGCTTTGATGAAAAAATGAAAATAAATGTAAAATAAAGAATAATCAATGAACGCTGTGATTTTAAGTGGTAATGTATTCACTATGCATGCCCAATTGTTTCCAAATATTTTTGAAGAGCATGGATGTTTTGATTTGACAACAACAGTTTGACGTTTGAAACACGGCTAAATTCGACGTAATTTACTGCTAAACACGAAATGGAAATAAAAAAGACATTCTCTTTATTGCATAACGACCAACTGTACAAAAGACATGCAAGTTATTCATGTCGGAGATGAAAATATTGTTGAATTTTTTTCCAATCGCACAGTGAACCCTGTATCCACTAAGGTTGTCAAATAAAAGCATTTGAACATTCCGGTAAACTAAACTTGTGCACGAATGTTTGAACTCGCAGCGTAGTTTTATAATGCGCGCATTGCAGTAAACTTCAGTTGCCTTGTTTTAAAGTGGCTCCCTGGAGTTTTATCTCCGGGGGTAGTTTGATCGTATAGACGAGTAAATTTTAATGCCGAAATAATATTTTGGTCGGGAAACAAACGTTGAATATCTTGCATTACCCTCGGTGAATTTTTTTTTATATTTTGCACATCGATGGCTGGTGGTTTACTTGTTTATTTGCCAGATTTAAAAAAAATTAAATCGATGCGTCTTTGAGTAATTCGCGAAAATTTACTGTGGAAAACTGCTTCGATTTATTTCTTCTAAAACTGGTGTATAAGTTTAAAAGAGTAAAAACTTTCTGCAAATTAGTATGAAAAAAATTCACCGAAGGAAATACAAGATATTCAACGTTTGTTTCGCGACCAAAATATTATTTCGGCATTAAAATTTACTTGTTTATACGATCAAAATACCCCGGGAGATAAACTCTAGGGAGCCGCCTTAAATAGCCCTTTGAAGATTAGTGTAAAAAGATGTCATTGTTTATGCAATATCCATGAAATATTTTGCTAATGGTTTTCACGATTCGACCAATTGTTCCCAATCTTGGGCATTCATTGATTATGCATGTTTACATGTGCGAAGCATGGTCACGCGTATAGATTCTTCTTGAAAACTATGATGTGTGGAAAACCGTACAAAAGACAGACATTCCATTTTACAAAAAAGTGGATTCATAAAGTGGTATGAAACATCGTTTGTTTTGTAAATTTTTCTTCTCATAATATCTGCAGTATCAAAACTTTGCCAAGACGGCAAAACTTTTAATCAAACTACCTGCAGAAATTAAGGCTCTCAACGTGAGAATTACGTTTATCGAAAAGGTCCTTTTATAATTTCAAGTTTTAATTTTGTCTTGCACTTCATTACGTTACGAATCCAATTTCATTGCTTTGCACGGAAAGAGAAAACAGTTGTAAAGTATAATTACCATAAGTTCATCATATTCACGAGTAAGCTTCATTTCTAAAGATACGAGAGGCGAAACTTGTATTGGAAGAGATACACACCAGACCCCCGCAAGAGATCGGTCGTAGTTAGGGATCTTTATTGTTTCAGTGCAGTACTTGTCAGCACTTGGGTACACATCGGGATCGAAGTAGGGTAAAATTTTATTGCTAGGATCGCTTTCGTAAAGGAATTTCATTAAATGCTTCTGGGATACAAGGAGTTTTTCTTCAGCTGCCAGGCGAGCGTCACGGTTGATGCTAAGCTCATCAGGGTACAAGGCTGTTAGCTGCAGTATTAACATTCGTTTCATAGCTGCCAATTTGGCATACAAATCGATATAACGAAGAGCCTTGGAAGAAAAGTTGAGACGTTAAATATTTATACATCAACATCGCTAAATTCGTTTATTTGGATTGTGTTAAAAAATCTTTTCACACCCGTTCAGCTAATTTATTTATTTATTAATTTAGTAATAATAAATTAATTAAATGATAATAATGACAATAATAAATTTTAGTAAATAGTAAATAGTGTATTAATAAATTAATTTTATATATTTATTTATTTATTTATGAATTGTTTAATTCATCACCGCAGCTGGAAACGACATCTTGTTATTCACACCCTAAGTACTGTATAAAATAAATCAAATATGAAAATTTCAATACTAAGCATTAGTTTTCGTATTTCAAACTTATATTCGGTGCGAAGACTTGGAGAACTTCGCATGGAAGGCAATATGGTATTTTTCATTTAAGCCTAACTTGTTCGAAACATAAACTTCCCCTTTAATACAAATTATATTTCTAGCTACATACGTGCATTAATGTTCATGTGATGTAATAATATTGCTTATTTGGTAGATAGTTTCATTGAGCATGTAATAATCAAGAATCTGGCCACACTGATAGGTTGGGCGGCAGGTGATTAATATCCGTATTAATCACTTGAACCGAGTTATAAAGCTGCTGCCTGCCGTTTTGTCAAAGTAATAGATAAAGAAACGAGCGATTATTTAAAAAATATATTGCACCAACGTATACCTAACGATACAAAACTATTTATGATATAAAACAGGTCTTTGTTTTAGGATCTGTGCTTGTTAAAAAATTGAAAGCTCATATTCTTACCTTTTTTGCATTGTCTTTGTTATTTTCAGTGACAAGATCGCTTATCACTTTAGCCAGCTTTCCCATAAATGTTAGACCTAACCACATTGGAAATTGCGTTGCGGATAACTTCACTCGCTCTACTGACAATGTTTTGTCTTCTCCAGTGCGGGCATCCACGTGTGCTTTGGACCTTTTAAACACTTCCAAAACTCCTGTTCCAAAAAAAAGTGAAAAAACTGTTCACACTCTACGGTGGTGAGAAAATAGACTTGGTGTTTTCAATTTTACTGTCAAACTCTACAAATCAATTTACGCATGGTGATCGGTTTTGTGGGTGTGCAGTAAAGAAGGCCAAAACAAGTTTGAATGTATAGTCAAGTGTCCCTTTCATATATTGATAAACTATACATCTTAGCTTTTATGGAATGCAAGTGCTGGAATTTCTGCCTGTAATAATGATTCTAGTACATGCAGATCGTGGCCCCTCTCATCTTATCATTTTTACTATATCATAAAACTCTTAACTTGTGCATGCATGGTTACTAAAGTTCCACTCAAGTTCAATATCGTTCTCTGTCAAATTCATGAAAACCAAACTTTGAATTTGTAAAAAATACAATACCTGAAGCTTCTGCATTAAGTCGGTCGTCTTTGAATTTAGTCAAAGCAGCGTTGATCTCCTCACTAACTATTTGTTCAGTTGGTTTCGTCTCTTTTGATCCAACTCCAAACAGACTAAGAAAACCAGACACAAATGATAATCCTATAACACACAAATAAAGTTCACATTAAGTGAAGTGTTTGAAAGATATGGTAGTTTGCAGTCCAGTCCACAGTTGAAGCCTTGCTTGTTGTGTGGTTGTCTCAAGATAAAACTATACGTGAACCATTGAACTAACATACATGGACCGCTACCTCTAATAGTAATGTCTAATAATCAATTGAAGCCAAATTTGACACCCAGACACGCGTGTTTACGGTTCGTGATTCTCTCGCGGGAACACAAACTTCACTCCTAATTGAAATTTTTTGGCAAAAAAGAAGCTATTTTTTGGGCAGTTCGTTCACAAAATTAGAAAAAAAAATTAATCTGTTTTCTTGTTGGCTGTGTTTTTTCTTACTTTGTGCTAAAAGAATGCTTAGTAGCTTCATAAAACTTGTTTTTTTGCCGAAGTTTGACTCGTTTTCCGAGCATGATTATTTTGTTTTGTGTTTTGACCGTGTCTTCCGTCGCGTGGAAAGACTACGGAATTTTGGCTTCAATTTTTGGCTCCAGGTAGCGTTTCATGTATTTTTAGTTCAATGACTTGAACGCGCTTAGGTCGCTCTTGTCATTCGTCGAACCATGCTGATGACCTAAAAGCTTTGTCTGAGCTCATTTGCATTAGGTTTGGCGCATGAAAAGACCGACGTTTGATCTAAGCCTTACTCTTTCAGCACGTTTGCTGGTTTCCAAGAGTGGCAAACAACTTCGAAATACTTAAATACTTATACATCACTAGCTTAATGCACAGTACAAAAAATGTAGGGTAGATGGATCGATGGATGGACGGATTAATGGATGGATGTTTTATTAATCTTATAAACTTTGCAGCCAAAGACCTGAGTTACGTTTATATCTATAAATGCTAAACTGTCTACTCTACTAATGCCCAATTAAAATAAAAGAAGCAATTGGAAATGTATACAATTAACAGGCGTTATGAATTTAATGCAATATAAATTATAAAGCTGTTTCTAAAGCGGTTAGATTAAAACGTAATATTGTACTTGCGCTTAGACCCAAGATACATATCGTAGGGCTTTTTGAGCGGGGGTAAAAGATCATACGACTTATGAGATTGGTACATCCAGATACAACCCTGAGTAGATTCATTTCCAACGATTCAGTTTCTATCTAGCTATATAGTACCAACTGGCGTCAAAAGAAGATTTTGGGTTCGAAAAATCTTTCTCGGGAAAATTTTGTTTTCGTGGAAAAGCTTTGTACATTGTTCATTTCTGCGATCGCTGAGTGGCTGGAGACCAGAAATTTTCAAGGCGTCGGTGTAAGATGACCGAGGTAATATAATCTGTAATGCTCTTCTTTGGATGGATTCGATATCATAACCTAAGTATTACGTTAGGCCATTATGAAAGACAGGTCTAGCATATGCAAGAGTTGGTCAGATGCATGGCGTATAGAATAGGATTAGTTCTTTGAAATCAACTCTCGCTCTTTTGACTTGGTCTTGGAAATACAAATAACGTTTGCGTGCTTTGGATATTATCTCACAACCGTGATTGTTCCGCTTCAAATTGTTAGAGACAGTTAGGCCCAAAATTTTGAAGCTGTTTACTATACCTCCACCTCGCTATCTTTTACGATTATCGGATATCTGAATTGTCTCTAGCCTGTTTTGCCTAGCTTTACCTACCTACTGAGACGAGTTGTCCTGTGGGACCCGTGAACATCAAAAATTGTTGCACCATCGCCATTGAAGCTAAAACAGCTTGTCCTGGGTTTTCGGCGGCATCTTTAAACTTCCCAATGTTGGATGCCGCAGATTTCAGAGCAGCAACATAGACAGACCGATCACCAAATCCACCTAATTCTGCCCATTTTTCTTCGATTTTTCTAAGCCCATTTTTTGCTGTCTTTGCGCCGTCGTCATTAATATTATCAAGAGCATTGTTTAATGTTGTCTGCGCCTCTTTCGGAACTAAGTGTTAAATAATTTTAATCAATTTAGGATACTACCGAGTGTAAATTAATGAAACTTAAGTTCTATTATAACTCCACGAAGAACTTAGCGTATTTATTCTAATAAATATGTCAGGTGTTTATTGAAAAAACTCTTCGGGAAAGGGGGTGATTGCTAGATAGGGGCGTTTGTTCGAGAAAGGTGTTTATTCAATGTGGTCATAATTTGGAAATACAAAATCTGGACAAAATTCAAACTAATGTTTATGCAATGCAGCAGAATATATTGAGATTAATGTGGTAGTAATGTAAAGGTAGGGCTGTTTAAGGGGGGCGTTGTTTAGAGAGGGTCATTCTTTAAAAATTCTAGTACGTTAAGGGGGCGTTTATTGGAATGGGGTGATTATTAGATAGAGGGTGTTTATTTAGAATAAATGAGCCGAACTTAGACATGAACTATGCTTATATTTGAATTCTGTTGTTCTTACATGAAGTTTTGCCGTTGAGGTTGTGACAAAAAAGGGGCCCGCATGAAAAGCCACGAGGAAAGTTTTGTATTTTTTATTATCTCGAAGAAAATGAAGTTCTTTTTTATATTTTGCTTCTCTGAGTTATTGTGTATCTACGCAGATTCGGTACATAGATACGGTATGGTGATCAAAGCTTTCTCGAAGTACTGTATCTTTTGAATTATATTCGTATAAATTTTCTTCCATGCGTCGTTTTGTACCATACGGTAAAGTGTGTTCGTTGTTCTCTGAGCGAAAGCCATCTTTGTTTCAGGAACATTTGGGAAACTGTTTTATTCAAAAGATGCGCTACAGTTGCCTTTCGCCATGTTTCTTCTAAATATATGACTAGTTTGAGGTTGCTGCTATTTAGTCACCTTTCCTCTGCAGTAGTGACCGTCTAACATAGTGGGCAACTGCATTGCTAGACGCTACTCAGGAAACTGGTTTCAGTTATAAGGATATATTATACTGGGCAAAAGAATGTTGCTTTCTACATGTAATTTTAAGCAAAAGTGAATGTATGTATTAGTATTCGTTTGAGGTATACACCATGTGTATTTATTATTGCAAAGCTTTCGGTCCGTTAGCCCGGACCTTCATCAGT
>JAOBYK010312027.1:0-41734 GCA_025434845.1 Phenganax subtilis | reverse complement strand
TTGATTACAAATTTAAAGTTCGAACTATTTGACTTATTTCCAGTTCGGCAATTGAAATTGCAAATTTGCATACACTATAGCTGCATTGAAGATTATGTAGTGTGATATTTTTATTGTGCTATTTTTGCAGAATAACTGTGGTGTTATTTTTGCTTATTGCAGTATTATCGTGAAACCGATAATACCGACAAATATCGATATTTTGATACATCGAAACTTTCAATATCGGAAACTCGATATTTTTAAAAAACCGATAATTTTTGGTATATCGATATACCGCAACAGCCTAATTAATCGTTGTTTTATTTTTCCATAGGATGATGAAAATGCGGACGAAGAGCTTTGTGATGCATTGCGAGCTTTAATAACTAATGAGATTTTGTTTACGGCTCTACCTGAACTAAGAGCTTGTCTGAAACATTGTCCACTGTTGATCAATGATGATGTGTTTTATCAAGTGTTCTGTAGAGCTTTGACTGTCAAAGAATCATTCTTAGCTTCAGTTGAGTTTCTGAAGGAAGTCCGATCCGAAAAGGTAAACATTGTTTCTTTGCGTATTTGTTCGTTTGTTTGTGTTTGTGTGCATTTCAGCTCATTGATAGTTCCCTTATATAGGAAGCAACAAGACAGGATAAGTTGATACTAAAACTAGACTCCTGTCTCATTGGTTTACCTTATCATCGACACCATAAACTAATAACTCATGCGATCAGTTTCATAAGCGAGGTGCTTCAACGACCTGTCATGGAAGGTGAAACAAAGTCTAAATTGAAAGACATCTTGCTGTCTTTGCTATCTTCTGGGGATCCTGTCGTGAGAAGAATGTCCTATCAGTGTTGTTGTGAAGTTTTGAAGAAAGCTTTGAAATACAGTCATGTTACGAATCCAATGTCTCATCATTGCGCAAAAGCGTTGTTTATGATTGACAGTAATGTGATCTACATCGTTTGTGCGTTTGGCTTGGCTGATTCTGAAACGGAGGTGAGTTCCTGGGTTGATCTTGTATGATAATGACGTGTGCAACAGTCGAAAAAGTCTCAGAAACGCATTTTACAGTATCATGTGTATTGCCACGATTAATGAACTACAATGTCTTATACAATTTTCTGTCATGGTCAGATTGCACAGGAAGCAACCAGCATTATTGAAACACTCTTGGATGCTCGTCTAAATATGAACAGTAATATGTGGAGGAAATTATTAAACGATCTTGTCATCTCTCTACCATTTCTCCAAATGTATCTAGACAAACGAAGTAAACTTAGCATATGTCTGCTGGGGTTGTTGGCCCCACCGGGTGAGTCACCCTGCTCCCTAACTGCAGAGGGGGAGATTATTCCCATTTCACAGTTTGAGCAACTCAGAGCCTGGCTTCGTTGCATGTTTCAAAAGGAAAAGTCGCTGCGCGCGAAGGGTTATGGTTTCCTAATCCGACATCTGATGCAACAAGATGTCAAATCAAAGTGTGAAATGGTCTATCCAAGTGGGGGACTGGAGAACAGTTGTGAACTCTTCATTGTTGAAACTTTTTCTGCCTCTGCTCGCTTACATCGCCCAAATAGACACACAAATTTCAATGAAGACAGAATACGAAAGCTGTTCGATATTGTCGTCATGGAAACCAATGAGCTATCCTTAAGAAAGTCGTCAGCAGAACAGTTGGCCGTGTTGATGCAAGGTGGGACTGGTGACTAGTGAATAGTTTACATTATCAAAGCCACTGTGATGCAAGAGGTGTCTAAGAGGTGTAGCCTTACCTTGATTCAAAGACGTGAAAGATGAATTTTGTTTTTTATAAGTGTTTACACTGTCACACACCTTGATCAAAAGCGTACTATGATCACAATTTCTTTGGTAGAGCAAGCCAACATTTCTTTGAGAGAAACTTAGGCTAAAGGTTTCTGCAATGTTCATATTTTAGACCCAACGTGGCATGATGTACTACTTGAAGAGAATTCTGACGACTCTTTGGTGAAAATTCTTCATGAATGTCTTTATAAAGAAGGAAAAGCTCACATGAGTTCCATCGTGAACCCCAAACTGGAGCTTGCCCCTCCTACTTTAAAAATCCTTCGTCTGCTCTCGGAATACAACGTAAGATGTCGTCACAAGTTGGCCCAGAACTCCGCAGTGTATGATATCCTATCCCGGCTTGCATTGCTCGCCCCTGCTGGAGGTACTGTGAGATACGAAGTGTCGTGTTTGATGACGTTGTTGCTGTTTGATGAAATAGCTCAGTGTCCGTCGTCCGAAGAGAATCAGGAATACGAAGAAGACATCAAGTTTGCCTTGCCAGCTTTGTTTTTAAAAAGGTACGTTATTGAATTTTTTCGATGATTTAGACTGAACCAGAGTCTCTCTATTTTGCATACTTTTCTGATTCCGAAATTTGTCTCAGTCCCTTCGGTATCTGTATTCGAGAGTTTCGAATGTGAATGAAAAGTTTTCTAATTGTATTTCATCATAGATACAGTCTTCCTTTCAATCCTCCCACATACAAACTACGCAGTCCTTATCAACGAAACCTAATCACAGAGGACGAAGATGCGTTGAGAAGTGAACCAATGGCAACCATGTTGAAAGTAGCCTGGAATCTAGCTTGGTGCCATAGCTCTGATGACTTGCCACTAGTAACAACCGAAATCGAAGATGGGTGAGTTTAATTGAGAATGTTCGTCGTAGCATGATCGTTGCCTAAGTTTGACGTTATGCTTTTTTTTGCAGTGTGAAGAAAGAACTTCGTTGGACGTCTTTGGATTCAAAATTATTGACGTCATGTTCTTCCAAGATGGCGGTCACCGAGGCGATTAGTTCCATCACAAAAGCAACTTCTCATTACGCTGTCAGATCGTGTGTGAGTAGACTGACTATGCATTTCTTGGCTGAGAACTGTCTCAAACATGAGGGAGAATCAAATGTAGATGGCGCTCGTCAAATATTCTTCTCTTGTGATTGGCAAACAGCCTTTGAAAGGTAAGAAGAACCGATAGAATTATCCAGTATAATCGCTTGTTTCTCATTTGCATTCATTTTCAGATATTTTGCTGTGTTTCCGAAGAGTTCCGACGATGATCGACTTCTTATCGATGTTCTTAATATGTTCCGTCACTTGATCGCATACTCGTACTCAGTTCCTCGTGACGGTTTCATGAGTTGGTTAGCTCACGTGATCATGAGACCAGATAGTGCAATTACATTGTTGCTACACGTCCGAGAGGAGCCTGGTGATAGTGCACAAGTGGAGTCAAAACGGTAATGATTTTTTTGCGACTTCTTGCAATTTAGTCAACTTTTTCTCATGATATTTAAATGACTATAACTTATCCCGTCATTCACAGGTTGCTTCGCAAAGATATACTGGAATTCCTAACGACATTTCTTCAAGAACTTCGTTGTGTGAACAAACCTTGGTTCAGGTCGAGTGAAGTTGTCTATGCGGGCGATTTTACCCGCAGTCTGACCTTGAATTTAAGCCTGAATGACAGCCCACAATATTACGACTTGCCAATGCTTGAAAGTACATTACAGTGTTTACTAGAGGTCTCCGCTATTCCTGGTTTTAGCACCGCGTCGAAACTGATCGAACCTAAACAGCTTTGTGTGGATACTATCACCAGTCTTCTTCAGGTGAGATGTATTGAGAAATGTAATCTGATATGTAGTGTTGTTCTAGACAGGATTTGTAAAGATGTTGTACTTAATGTATTGTGTACTAATGCTACTGGAGACCATTTGATTGCAGAAATATTGTGATCTATGAGGCGAACATTTTGTGTTTCAAATGGTTAATGTTTCTTGTTTTCTTCAAGATACTCACAGCTTTTAATGCTGGTCGATTGGGTGCTGCAACGTCATTTATGGGTCGTGGCGTCACGATGTCTGTCAGTTTGAGCTTGGTAAACATCGTACATGAAGTGTCTGCAGTTTTGAAAGTTGAGGTATGAAGTTTTTCGTACTGGTTATCATACTCAATATGTAAACATAGTCTGGAAACACAATACACTTAAAAGTTCGTTTAATGAGCAATTGCCTTCTTCGGCTCTTCACCGACTTGATTCCACTAGATGTCTTTGTCTAGGACTGGCCATCTTTGTTCCAAAGTGTCGTAGAGAACGAGAGCGAGGCAGACTTTCCTTGGCTCTCAACCATGTGGACTGATCATCTAGCAGAGGTGCGTTGGTCAGGGTTATCTATTGCTAACCACATCCTACAACATACCAGGCTACCCCTTTGTATCAAGCAAAATTTCGCTGGTGGCTTGTGGAACCTGGCTCTAATCATACTTCTGGACAACAAAGAATGTTGTTTAGTCCGAGATCAGGTGGAGAACACGATTTCTTTTTTCTTTTTTAATTGTGAATAGAAAATCATAATAGATATTGGCGAAGAAAATCGAATGGGTCTGTCCTTTTGTTAGTGGTAAACTTAGGTCTATGCGTTCATTTATAGGCCGCTGCATTGTTCTCCACTTTGCTCACGTGTTTGAGGAAAAGTGATGAAAACCAGAAGTTGGAAACTGGACTTATGGTCCAAACTGATCATGTAAGTTGCCCGCATTCGGAGAGGTTTCACTAGAGCAGCAGGAATCTGCTTGAAACGTTTTTAAATCAGCTTTTAATATTGACTGGTTCCCCTCAAATTTTCAGGAAGTACTCAATGATGTCCCGGCACTACACTTGCTTCTATCACACCATAAATTCTACTCAAGTTTTCATCACATATTGCGCAACGTTATCATTCAGAACACTCCCCGACTTCCGGGTACCGCGACTTTTACTGAGAGCCTGAGCACGACTAGTTCCAATTGTGGCATACTGTACCAGTCTCTTGACACTGATAGTCAGCCCAGCAGCGGACGTACATCGACGGAAACCACGGCACTGACAACATCGAGTTCATCCGCGCACACGGGAGATTCCGAAAAGCGGCTACTTCGGGAATCACCAGAGACGCTAAGCGTGATGGGGAGTACAGAATCTTCAACTCGATCGTCGTCTGCAATCCCATTGATCAGCAATAGTAAAAGGGCAGCGGAAATAATCAGGTTACTATTGGAATAAGAGATCCTGAAGTGAGGACTTATGGTTTGAATTTTTATTTCTGAATGATTTAGGAATGGAAACCATTCTTCTGCGTCCCCCATTTCCGCTGAGTCCCTTGAGACCGTTGCGTGGGTGACCCCGCGTTTCGTGGGCACACTAAGTAGCCTTGTCACTAACTTGGTTCAAGTCTCTTCCAAGAGTGTTTTAGAGAAATTAAATGGTGAAGATGTGCTTGGATTGTTTGTGAGGTAACAATGAAACAGTTGTATTTCTTGACAGTCACTGCTTCATCATGTTTTGAAATTGTGATGACAAGACTTTCATAAGTGTTTTGAGGCATCAGTTTTTTGTTTTGTCTTTTTCAGTCATCTCGATAGCAAATATGCAGTTTCTTTGATATCTCAGCTGAGGGCAACCAGGTCTATCACGTCACAACAACGTCATCTCAAGATGAACTTGATTGACTCTTTTGACATGTACAGACATGTTTGCGTGTTATTGGTCACGTGTTCCGCGCGGGATCCACTTGTCGCGCACGCGTTACAACAAAACAATGACATACTGGAACGCATGATGTTGTTATTCCTCGTTGACTGTTCTAGTTTAGGTAAAAATTAGGAAAACTTCATACATTTGTAACTCTGCCTGGATAGTTCTATCAGTTCTACACAGTTCTTCTTAGAGATGGAGTCAAAGTCATCTCTTATTGATCCAGTGTTACTACAGGGGGAAACCTAAACTAAACTATCTTTGCAGATATTTCTATTCAAACGTGTTGTCAACAGATGTGGAACAGTATCGTGGTGTTGTTGCTGTTGTTGATCAAAACAGTAAAAGAGAACTATCTGTTAGAGACACCGCTTGAAGAAAAATTATTTAAATATTGGAACGTGTTTGCAGGTAAACAAACAATCAAGCTGACAAACAAACAAGTAAGCAAGCAAGCAAACAAACAAACAAGGAAATAGGCTTTTTTTTCTTTTTTTTTTAATGATAATTTAATGATAATTTAATAAAAAGTATCCACCGACTTGTAACCAAAGGTTAAATTACGTCGGTGAATGAACATTTTTGATATTAAAGACACTTGTTTTCTGTTCATTCCCTCTATACTTATTTTGCAACGTATTTCAAATCATTTCAGCTGCATTCAAAGATGTGTTGCTCGCAAATGACGTTAAGATACAAACCAATTTCCTGCATTTTCTTTCACATTTGCTTTTGCGAGAAGGAAAGAGAATAATATCTGACAGAGAAACTAACTACAAGCTAAGGTGTTTACTGGATGTGAGCAAAGACCCAGAAGATGATGTAGTCACTGTTGAGAATCAAATACGTACTTCAAAACAGGGAGTACAGTTTGAAGGCAATGGTAGTGATCTTGTTCGTATATTGCTCACTGCATACGAAGAAAATAAAAATACAAAGGATACAAATTTTGTGGAAAAAAGAGCGTATATTGCATTGGCACTAAGAAATTTGTTCTGTGTCAGTTTTAAAGCAAAAGAAACGTCGATTGAAGGTACTTCTTTAAGAAACAAGTTTGCTACAAGTCGGCGTTGTTTTTCTTTTTCAGAATTGCAGTATTTTGCTCATCGTGTATCCAGGGATATTCGACAATATTTTTTCTTGTCCTTTTCTTTAGCTGGATTTCTCACGAAATCTTTGGAAAAAATTAAACGACTTCATTTTCAATTGAACATGGAATCTCTTGAAGTGACCAAACCAACAGGAACTGGGAAGAAGGTTCGGTTATGTATTTCTTTAATCAATTCAATTCTTTCTCTTTTGCTAAATAGTTAGTTCTTGTTCATACAGGAAATGGATCTTATGAATGACATCGTTCGTGCTCTAGAACTTGTAAAAAATCTGCTGTTCCGATCCAGTAAGGCAAAGGTAATTAATATTGATCACACAAGCATTTTCTCGTTGTGAAGTAATATAGTGAATCCAAGTCCTATGACGATGTTTAATCATGTTCTTTGTCTGATGTTTACTTGTGTTTCAGCTTGCAGCACTCGACGCAGGTATTGTAGCTGTCCTGCAACAATTGTGGTCATGGTGTATTGTTGTGAAAACCATTTGTCTACCAGTTCTCGAACTCCTGTGCACGCTAACTGCGCGTTGTCCCCAAGGTAGGGAGCAAAAAATTATAAAATCTTCTGCGTCAAATACTCATGGTTAAAAATCATTATAGCTCTAAATTTTCTATCGCAGCATCCATTGCAATGTCCAACACATCAAGTGGTATTGGGTCGTCAATTCGTCTAGGACCTTCAAACAACACGTTTGTTCATTGTATCATTAAAATGGCATTGAAAGTTTGCGGCAAATTGTTGAACAGTTCTTCTGGACATGGTAACCTCGCCTCTTGTCAGATGTTATTCTCTTTGCTCAAAAACATGGCGATGACGTCAGAATGTCGTGGTATAATGTGGAAGGTATGGGCACGAGTTGAACAACATTTATGAGTGACATGGTATCACCATTAAATGAGTGCTATGAAATGAATCTTTCAGAGTAATTTCATGGCTGAGTTTTCACGTCTCAAAACAATCAGTCATCAGAAATGGAAAGCTAATCAAAAAACAGCCATCAGTCTATGGCTGGAGCTATTAGCGAACGTCGCCTTCTATCGTGATGGTCAGCAGATGGTGGTGAAACTAGGAAACATCGTCCAGCTACTTCTAGAGTTCTGTGGTTCGAGCAGTAAGAGGATTAGCGAAGCTGCATTGTTGGTTTTGAGAAATCTGTGTTTCCATGTTCCCAGTAAAACATTACTCCTTTCAAACAGTGAGTATAATAATACGCAGCGCAACTAGCTTTTCAGTGATTAGTTCGAAATTACTGTAAGTTGCCATGGCAACAGGTCAGCCTATGAAATGCTCTAGTACTTGGGTCATTCAAATCTTCACAAACACAAGGAAAGTATTTCCGTTTTATTACTAGCTAAAGTGGTGGAACTTCTTTTAAAGAATGTGGATAACCATTCTCTTTATACACGAGCATTGGCCTCGTCAGCGTTCTGGGCCTTACTCTCCAACAATCAAAAGGTCAGTTTCATCTCAGCTTGTCCTTCTGCCAGAAACTATGCTTGAATAACTTGGAATAAACCTGTTTTAGGCCAAGAGTATTCTTGTCAAACCTGCTTTAGTCGTGAAACGGTTATCTGACTCTAAACTATCCCTGGAGAGTACAACACAAGGTAAAATTATCCTCTTACCCGGGCTCTAATAGAGAAAGTAGCAAACTAAGCATGAGATAAGCGCGTGGGGCAATTTAGGGCACTGGTTCGGAGTGGTCGCGTGCGAAGAGCCTGGATTCGAGGCTAAAGTAAAGTGATTAGTGTTAAAATAGGTCTTATGCAGTTCAGTTCAGTGCACAGAGGAAGTATATTTGGTTCTGTGTCACTACCAGTGAAAAGTAGAGTAAAAAAGAGCAAAGGTGTTAAACTCCGTTGTCATTATTTAGATTCTGGTGTAAACGTGAAAGATGAAAAATACAAGCAACTATTTGAAACAACGATTGAAAACATTTTGAAAATGTTAGGGTGTTAAACTTTCATAGTTTTTATGTTTAAGACATTAGCAAACTGTGTAAATAGATGTACATGTATAGCTTATATATATCTTGGAAGTGACCAATCAAATGCGTCCCTCGTCGTATTATTACCAAATTTGGTAATTTTGTTCGTGTCCTTGTTGGTGATTGGCTCCTGTACTACATGTGTTCACGTGCGAATTTTGAACTATGCTTGGTTTTGGGGCGAGGAAATATGAAGAAAATTTGCTCGTGTGAAAATCTACAATGTAAAGCGTAAAAAAAAAGCGCCACTTTTGGGGTGCTTTTTTAAAATTAAGCTCGTTCTTTAAAAGAACTGAATATTTTCTGTATTATATGGCGCTTGGTGAATAGGGAAGGTACAAATTTCTGTTTTATTTCTGGGGTTATCACCACCATGTTCAACGACGGAAGGACCGGCGCTCTCCACATTAAAAAGGTTATTTGGCTAGATTTTCATTAACTTTTAGGGAACCGTCGAAGAAGTGCACTACCATGATGTTGCTCCTTTACTATCAACTGTTTTTGTTCACTTTCAGCTTGAATTTGAACCATCAATCTATGACAAAGTCCGATAATTGAAATATATTCCGTTGACGTATCAAGGTAAGCAAGTATTTTTGCATGACTTGTTTTTGTACAATATATCATTGTTTAACGGCATGAATGGCTTTAAAAGTCGTAGAAACTTTGCATTAGTGTGCTTCAACGAGTTTTAGTTGTATTTTTTGAATAATGAGCAGCAAAGCGAATTGAAAAGACAAAACACGGGGCAAGATGGCCGGCGCATTAAAGCAGCCATGGTTGAAAGTCACAATTAGACTAATCAAATATGCGCAAGAGTTCTCAGTCTTTTGTTGCGGCTTCGAGCAAATCTCGACAAAAATTGCGACAACTTTCCACGATTTTTCATTCTGTCTAATACTAGCATGAATGGAATTTCTAGTTGATAGAGTGACAGAACATGAAGGGTTTAAGATGTCTCTATTGTAATATTCATTGATAAACCATTGGTCAGTTGAGATTACTTCGAACGAATTTCATTCTCCCAAGGATACATTCTTAAACAGTTAAGAGTTCCATAGCGCTGCGGCGTCGTGCTGATGATCAATTCTCACAACTAGTCGCTTTTAATTTCTGCTCATGATTTGCAAGCTCACGAGTTAGGCTATGTTGGACAACTGTAGCTCCATGAGTTGAGATATCAAATATACAGCCTTATTGTCGAGTCAGCTCCACATGTGAATATCCAGGGTTGGGACGGATGAAAAACGCAATCCAAAATACCTGGAAACGGAGAAAGTTTTAACATTCTACATTCATTCAAAACTCTTTGACATCAATTCTCTACGACCATTTTATAGTGAAGTCACGGATTATACGCTGTATAAAACCTTTACCACATTGAGTAAATTTTAAATAGACTAAAGTCTGACAAAGTCAAACATACAAATACATACCAAGATTTTCAGTGGTTTTATGACCTCGGAGAAGTTTTACCGGAACGATTAGCGGATTTTGCATCAAATCACTAGAAATGCAAAACCATAAGACCAATTGTTTGATATTTAAAGGTGAAACAGGAGGAGAATTTTCACATAACTAGGATACATTGCCACTCAACTTTAGCTTAAACTATTTTTATTCTCAAAAAGGCTAAAATATGAAATTTCTAAACAGTGCACAGACCTGTACACCATTCCATGACAAATAATAGCGGTACCATCGTCACCACACGAAGCAAACAATGGGTAACGTTGATGATACGTCACTTGACGAATTGCTTTCTTATGATGCCTAAATAGGAAAATACAAAATACATGAGCAAAATGTCAATAGCTGAAAACTTCATCAAGTTCTCTACACATATAATTCCTTTTTGTGATGGTTTATCATTGTTCCCCGACAAGAATCATGGCAGCGATTCTCAGATTCGGTTATAAACAGCACTAAATAGTGAAGACTCTTAGTTACCTCAGAGTTTTGTATGGATATGCAGATAAATCTATATCAAACCAACATAACCTGCGGTCGTAGCTCCCTACTATTAAATTATCTCCTAGAAAGAATGCAGTAGTAATATTAAGTACCTAAGCTCGGTATAGGGTGACGCTCGTCTTGGACATAATGAGGTGTTTGACTAGAGAACCTGATTACGTTATACTTTTACAGTGGTCACTATTTCCTGCGCGATTGGTTGACTATCATTATATAAAATATTTGCACCAGCAAAAGCCTCAAAGAATTAAGAAGCGAACACAAAAGCGAACCTGTTGGATGCACGGCCATACTTGATATCCATTTGGCGGAGGATTGCAGTTTCTTTAGAAGTTCTTGTTTGGAAAGATCGTAGATACGAACATATCGCTGGGTCTGAAATAATGTCAGGAAAGGAACTTCAAATACTGACAAAATCTTGCAGAAAGGAAATTATGTCCCCTTAGTTAGACCCTGCCTTTGGTGTTGTAGTTTAAAGAAAAACAGTAACAAAAGATTTCAAAAAGAAAAACACGGCACGATAAACTAAGCCTGGAAGGCTGGAACTTACCGCAACGAACAAGAACGGCTTGATTGGATGAAAACAAACGCATTGGATTAAACCTTTGGATTTGCGGAAAGGTTGCTGCAAAATATTGAAGCCTTGTTACAGCTGCGAGAATCTGTGTGTGTTTGTTACTCAGCTATGAGCTTGACGAAAGTGATGTCTGCTTGTAAAGATTCTGTACACAAGGAAAGAATCCAGCAATTTTAAACACCACACCTGACTTCGTCGTTTGCTCAATTGATGTATCATCACTGATTGATTAGCACCTACAGAAGACAACATAAAATAAGCACTGCGTACACAAACAATGTAAATTGGCTTCTAAGGTATTCATCCTACAGCAAGTACATCTTCATTTTGTCTAGATTGTAAAGCTCCTTAAAAAGTAGACGGTCATGATAATTATAGTCTCAGAACGGAATTCTTACCGTCGGGCAGGACAGCCGAAAAATAGTCTCCTTTTCCATGCCATGTCACTTGTTGAATTGCCTGGAATCAATGACAAAACCGTTGTACGCTTTGTCAGAGTAAACAATTTGCCAGCGCAAGAACGAATCTACCAACTACGTGTATTGTACCTTTTTATGTTTTAAGATAAGTCTCACTCCATCTTTATGTCCTTTTTCATTGGCTTTAACCTCCGACCATGAAACTGGTTGTACTTTCGCTGCAGCACAGTGGAATAAATGAAATTTAACTTTAAAAAGATGAATGCCTTTCAAAAAGCACTCTATTCCTACCTTCACTGGAGTGGTCAAAAGAAGAGATCAGTTGTTCTGTGGCTGAACATAGGAGTTTATCACCAAGAAAAGTGTTCGCAACAATCACAATGTCAGCCCTGGAAAACAGCAATGTGATTCACATTGAACTACAGGAAAACTGCCTAACGTTCTCAACGAAGCACTTACACAACTATAGCGACCAGTGATAAAGACAAGCTGGGGTTCCACATTACGCTCTGAACTCTATTTTCAAACTGGATTGTCTTAAGACATCTTCCTGTAGCTGTTTCCCAGTATCTCATCGTTTTGTCATCACCGCCTGGGAAAAAGATGACGGGAAGATGAACAGATTTGAATATCATTTTGATCCTCTGAGTTAATTTGGTCTATTACCTGATACCATCCATTGTCCTGTAGGATCTACAGATATACATCTAACTACCCCTTCGTGTCCTTGATACTCCTAGAAAAACGTCCAGGATTATCTTTATCTGAACTGGATATCACGTTTGAAAAAATTACCTACTTTGGGTCTTTTTTGTGGTTACTCATACTTAAAATAAAGGCGAACTAAGGTTTTGTACTCTTGTCAGACAAATTTGCTGCTTACCAAAGCCTGTGTGGTCGGGAAAGGTTGTAGATCTTTTGGCTTAGGTAATTTTGGAATCAGATCATCAGGATTAACATTGAGCTAAGAACAAACAAGTTATGCTCTTGATACACAACACAAATCATTTCGGGGGTGGATTTTCATGTCTTTTACTAAAATCGTTTTATTTACTCTCATTTTCCTCTGCCGTGGACATAAATACAGATCTAGGCATCGCTCAAATCTTTCTTGGATAAAATTGTTGTAGCCAGGAACGAGACGCAAGCTTGAGTATCTGGAACAGACGTTTTAGCAAAAATTGTTCTCAAAGAAGGCATCCTTGAAAATACGGATGTATTGGCCGCTCTAAATACACGTACTTTTTAGGAAGAAAGTTTGCAGGTCTGTCTTCAGGATCCATGTCTTCCCAAGCCTTTCTCTGTAATTCAAGATGAATAAACTAAGGACGTTGGCTAATTGTGTTGAATAGAAAAACAACTTTGAACCAGCACCAGATACGAAATCTTGACGTGTATAAGAAAATCTTTCATCGGTAGAAAAAAATGTACGAGAATAAGACAACAGTGAGTGAATCACTACCTCCTCTTCCGTAGGAAGATATTCTGGTGGAGGATTGTAAGATTCTTCGTGGCCTGAAAACATGAAACGTAACGTAAAAATGTGCTGCTCAGGCTAGCTAGACTTCGGGAAACTTTTACCAATTGAAAGTGGAAATTGTTGTACCTGGCAATTTCATCTTTGGAGCAGGAATATGCATATTGTACCGCGACAGTTTCTTCTAAAACGAATGTTGCATTCACGAATTTTAAATCACAATAGCTTTATGATATGCTATTATGATGTACAATGACGTCATATTGTGACATCATCATGACGTCGCACTCGAACCTGTGCATCATTCTGGTCCCAGATCATGTAGTAACGTGGTTTGTCCGTTTCTGATTTCTTTGGTTTGATCCATCCATTACGAATTGCTCTCACAATTTTCATAATCTAAATGATGCAGAAAATATCTCTAGCAAAACCTTCATTTCTTTCTGATACCTTTACAAATAACTTGCCTTCTTGTGCTCCCATTTTGAAGGTATAAATCGACTCTTAGGCTCTGGTCTATTGGATAAAGGATGATCCATCTTAATTGACGTGAAATGATCAATATAGGGCTAAAACGTAGAGAGAGTTATCAGCCTATAAAGTAGAGTTGCTTAAGAAACAAGAGACTTGAGAATAGAAACTTTAGAAGACAATGATGCCAAAAACAGAATTTTCTATGTACCTGATATGGGTCATCAGCATTTGGAGGAAAACGTCTGTTCTGTATGCTGTCGATCATTTCCAGTTCTTGATCAGTTAAAACAACTTCTTTCATTGTCTGTTTGTCTTTTATTGTTCTCCTGAGAGAGAAAATTTGTAGTTTATGACCAGTTGCTGTTGATTGTAATTACAGGGTTCGAAATGTTTACCAATAATTGGGATCATCCATTTTTGATAAAAATTCATCAAGCTGTAAATTACAGTAAAACGTTAGAACATTGAATGAAATTAAGACTCCAATAACAGAACAATGTGGCTTTTCACCTCGTCACTTGTTGCCGGTTTTAAAATCTTCTCTCCATGAAGATCATATCCAATATGAGGATATTCATTGTACCATTCAACTGGGATGTTACCAATAGTATTGCGAAGTTCCTGCAAGAAGCATATCATGTGATAGCTTCTTTGAAGAGATCTAACGTGCTGGTCACTGAATTTGAAAGATTAAAAGCAGCAAGAATCCTGCCCATCTTGACAACTTAAAGTATGAGCCATAGTATAAACCATATAAAAAAATGAAAAAAAACCCTCAGAAACCTCCTCATCTGAGTCGTCTGATTCAGGATCAGATTTCTTTTCTTTTTCTTTTTGCATTTCTTTCAATTCTTCATTTCTTGATCCTTCTTCTTCATTTTCATCTTCTGATTGTTCATTCAAATCATCCCCATGAACGCTTGTGTCTCCTTCATCATTGTCTTCAAAACTATCCTAGCATCAGGTGTACACAATGAGTTTAGAGCAATCAATAATTGGAAAACACGATTACCAAGGTGCTAATTTTTCAACCCACATATTCAAAGGCCTCCAGATCTTCATTTTCATCAGAATCCTCTTGTTCAGATTCCAGTCCTTCATACTCGCTCTCTTCACTATCTGTGCTGTCGTTTCCTTCCAATGAAACTCTCTCAACATCAGGAAGAAGATCAATGTCTTTCTACACAAAATAATGCAAATAGGCAGGAACCATTTGTCACCCATGAAACTTTAAGAACCTCCTTATATTCTGGTGCATCTTCAACAATCATCTCATCAATCAATAGCACAATGACAACATCAATAGCTAGTAAAATTCGACTATGGAACGAGAAAAGTTTACAATCCAGCACAAATGATAATAATATGGATCATTCAGTAAGGATTATATGGTTTTTAAAGCATGCAGCAGTCTTTTTCTGTTTTGGCTGGGAAACAATAAATATCGCTGAATTTACTTACAATCAAAATATGCAACGTAATTAGGCAGTCACTATGAGCACCATTCAACACACCTCCAAGATACAACTAACTCATGGTGCTCGCGGCAAAATCATTAAAATCCTACCTTTATCATTGGAACTTTGCCCGCAGCGTCAAGACTTCGTTTTGGCATAATAATCGCTCAAAATAATATTATAATCTTTTGTGTCGCTAGTATATTAAATGTTTTGGATATCAAGAAACATATTTTCCACGTGTTTTGGCATTTAAAAATGATCAGCGTTGTGAAGAAATTCATGTAAGTAAAAACATGGAGTCACAATGACGTCACCAAGAACACATGCCTATTTCGTGGAACTATTTAGGAACCGAAACAAGATTACTCCGTGAGATTACAACTCAAAAATTTGATTTATTTTATTTTCACACTTTAAAACTAGTAACAATACATGATATAATTATTTCAGATTTTGACATATATTTCATTTTGGAAGCATTTCGGATGCATATTTGTGACGCCAGCCTAGCGCAATAATTTCATTGTTGATATTTGCTCATGTTTTTACACTCTGTGCCTTGGAAGATTCACTTTAGCATTTCTTGGGAGACACTTGCTTGACTTTCTGCCAATTGTCTCACAACTGGTAACTCTAAGTGATTCATGAAGAGGCTAAACATTGGTTGACAACTTTCAGCAGATGTGAGTTCTCTAATGCAGCTGCAACTCTCTCTTTATCACCCAACTGCTTGTTCACTGCAAAAACAAACACACAAACAGGAGATTAATTGGGATTTTAGACTAAAGTAGCCATCCACTAGAATAGACACGTCTAGCTATTTACCAGCTTGCTCTGACGCGTGACTTCCAGGAGTGATCTCAACGTCGACTTTGAATCTTTCTGGTAGCGATCGTAGTAATTTAACTCTAATTGCAAGCCCTATTAGGGTCGCCATGCTGCAGTGCGGAATAGTCGGCGTGAAGTTGATGTGAATTTTGTTGTTCTCATCATCGACATTCACCAAGGATTCCTCAACAACATTTAGTTCTTCCAGCGTCAGTGGATGCTCGGGGTCGTTAATTGTTCGCACTAGATCTGATTCTGGAATTAAGGACTAACGTTTACGTATGTATGTGACAAGAACAAGAAGGAACTTTCTGCTACTCTAGAGATATTTCTCATGCAAAAGGATACCAAAGACCTCTCTCTGATCAATCTTATCCACGATATTGTCATCTTCTTCCTCCGCCAGCAAAACTCGTTCTTTTATCTTATTGTGAATTTCGGGATTTACATTCTCAAGTCCTCGAATTGCGGCCATCTTCGATTCGTTACCAAGCTTCGTTAATAGTCACTCGGTCCATATAGGCTCTGGTGAAACTACAGTGTTGTCGATCAACCTTACCTTTGGTAAAAGCTGGATTCTAGCTCTATCTGTCACTTTATATCCGTTAGTAATCCACTGGAGTGCCTTTTACAGTAACCTGGGAATGTATTACTTGTAAAAGCTTCCGTCGACGATTCAAACTATCGCGTGAAAATACATTCGCTATTACCATCCCAAAACGTAGAAAACTCAATTGGTACCAAAGAGCGACCAATCGAGTGAAACCGATAATGGTGAAAACAGGAAGTGTATATTCTTTACCAAACAAAGCTAAAACTATATTTATTTCCATAATACAAGTAATATACATTAGTCCTAACACATTATAAAAGTGTGGAAAACGTTCGTATTAGTTAAAAACAATTCTCTGTTGCATTCCTAGTGAAGATTTTGAAGAACCTAAGCGAGATTTAAGGTGCATCTAAAATTTTAACTTAAAATCTTTCAAACACCGTCCCATTGGACCTCAAGGAAGATTTCTACAGGGCCAAAGGAAGTCGTTCCAGTCAGTGAAGTGGTATATTTTGTAAAAAACTAATAAACATCTTAAATGCTTCCGGAGGTTTGTCTTCAGGGACCATGTGACCTGCTCCCTAAGTGCCAAACAAAAAAGTCACCATTAAAAAAATTAAGACGTGACGACATCGCTTATTACAGTTGACTCGCTTAATGTAAGAACAAGGCTAGACGATGGAATTTTCGTGCGCCAAACCTAGTGGAAATCAATGCACATCACACAAAGACTCTAATCATGTTTAAGTGCATAAAGTGCAATGATGCCATTTGCATTGAGGCCTGTGCATGAAAAGTTTGACGTCTAACCCTGACCAGGCTGGCCTAACATAGAATAAGTTTCGTCCCCATCTTCATACGTACCTTTATTGTAACGAACGAAAGATTTTCGAAATCTTTCACAAAGCCTGCAATTTGGTGACCGATTTTCCAATACCTTCGTTTGTTCACAACCTTTATAAGTAATTGAAATAACAGAACTTATCAAGGATGGTTTTGTTTGCTATACGATGCAGTGACTGCCCGTGAGCACGCAGTACGATGGCAATTTACCGTTAATCCCAGTTTTTCAACGAATTCTTGGTCTCCAAGAAAGTTGCAAGCCATGTCAGTGTCGCCATTGTACACCATTCCTCGATAATGCTGTGGAGAAACAGCAGAACAGTAATATATACGCATATATGTATATGCTCTGGCAAAACTGTAGTTTTCAAACGAAAGAAAAAGCGTTACATACTCGGACCAATTTTAAAACGATTTGAGACAAGTCCATGTAGATCATTTTGTAGTTCTTGTTCACAATTTCACTAAGTGGGAGGAAGATAAAAATAATCTAAAAACATTCTTAACTTAACTTGGATAGTGTCACAGTGGACCGCTAGGCCCGGAACGCTTACAACTGACTGCAAAGCGAACCTATATTATAGACATATAGTTACGTTAATTTACTCATGCTTAGTGAACTGGTTTCTATACCTGCATACAGTCCACTTTTGTACACCACTTGGTATATGGAGAGCCGCTCTTACAGATGGCGTATTGAGGTATTTGTTTGATGCGGTAGAGTTGGTACAGTTTGGAGTTAATTCAAGTTTACCCAATGACAAACTATTGCTTTTCTAAAACAAGACAAACTTTCAACTGACACTGAATAGAAAAACAGAACATGTTGACCTATAGTACCTTTTAAAAGAGGCGTTTTGAAGCAAATTATTAAGTATGCACATACCTTATTCAGAATTTGAAGTAAGTTACGAAACGCAAACAGAAGTCGAACATCCTTAGACTTGAGACCAATGCAATTTTGATACAGGCCATATTCATTTAACCCAATGCCAATAAAACTATGTTCTGCGTTAGAAACCTTGGAGTAAAATATTTGTGTTAAAATATTTGTGAAAACTCGTTGAAGGTGAATAGTGAAAGGCATTACCAATCGCTAGACAATACGTCGCTGGCTTTAGTCTCAGTGTAACGCTGGATAGTTTACATTGTTGAAAAATGCCACATTCAAAAAAGTTTGAATATTTGTATGTTGCAAGTAACAAACTTTACAGTATAAATGTGAAATGTACATACCACAGAGGTGCACTGTGGATTGGTGGAGTTGTAAAATTTGCAAGCTGTTCCATCACAACAATATTTTTGAAGCTGGTGCCAGAGTCTACAACATGTTATAATCATAATTTATCTTTTTAAAGCAGTTCGTGGACTCACACGATAGGACCAGATGCTAACTGTTGAGCTAAAAACTCAGGACTTACTAAATCTCTGACTAAATGTCAATTGCTAATAACTTACTCATCACCAAACAATCCATGGTAATAAGCAAAATAAATAATAGAATCCTGATTCTGTTGATGACTTAATAATCCATTACCAACAGCAAAGCCCTAGAACAATAAGTGATCAGAAATTATTTGCAAACTAGATATATTTTACAATATGCTGTCTATTCTGCCAATGCTAATTGACAAACCTTCATATTGATGCTTGAGTTTCCCTGCAAAATGCGATAGGATAAAGTCGGAACATAAACACCACCATAACTTTCTCCAGTCACATAAAATGGATTTGTTTTGAATTGAGGGAATTTTTTGAAGAAGTCCATTAAAGCAACATAATTATCCATTGAGACCTACAATGTATATTTAAAAAATATCTGTAAGAAAATTGGTTACTGCTGATCCTTGTTTCACGTACTACATACCACATCATCATTGGTTGCATAATTCTTCTTGTCTGAATAAGAAAAACCCACTCCTGCCGGGGCCTCCAAATATATCATGTTTGCAACCTGCATTTATCGCAAAACAATGTTACTTGAAAAATATTGAAAGAATTAGAGTCACTCATATAGTCAAAAAGTTTTGAATGCAATTCACCTTGTTCCAGCTATATGGATTGTAATGTAGCGTCTTACCATCAGCATTTACCTGACACAAAAAGAAATGCAAAAGTATTATGTACACGGTCTTAGGATATGTGCACATAGCAAATGTATGCACACCAGTTTAACTGCATTAGTTCTTTGTCCTATGCCAGACAACTCTACTCAATATACCTAACATTTGTAGTACATGTAGTTTAAATAACGATAATGATTTCATCTGGGATTACCAGGAATGGTCCGTGCTCGGATAGAAAACCATCTAAGGAGCTGCATCCTGGTCCACCATTTAACCATAGTACAACAGGGTCACTTTCAGGATTACCTTGAGACTCAACAAACCTTGTAAGATAACATTAGATCATGCATATCAGTTGCACGTGAGAAGCTTGGATCAACTGCACCAAGCAGTGCAAGTGGCATGTATGGTTTTATGTAGGTATCATCCAGTAATATATTGGGGGCTAGTACAGTTTAGTGGACACCTTACACTGCTGACCATTCAAAAAATATATTGCATACCCCAGCCGGTTAGCCCTAACCAGGTGTCCGCTAAACTGCACTATAGCGAGAAGTATTATCATCTCACCAATAGTGGAGTTTCTTTGTGCCTTGAGCATTCAAATAGCCAGAATATTGTCGAAACGATGGTTGATGGGGTAGCCCAGGTAGAAATGACACTATATCATCTTGAACCTTGCTTGACAACACCAGAGAGTGACATCCAAAAATTAAAAACAAAATAAATCCAGATATTTTCTGCATTGTAGTAGGATTTGCAGCAAAGATATATTTACATTCTTCTTTAATTAACCCCATGCTACATTACTTAATCGTGTTATGTAACCACTGAGTGTTTGTAACGCCAGAAACGGACGTGTTGTAGACAATCGCTCGTATACATCTCTCAAACGGACACCACGGAAAATTTTAAAAAGTAAATCATGGTACAAACTTTCAAATTTAAATTCATCCTTCATGAAAGGCCTGTTTTGAATTTGAAGTTAAGTTAAATGCACAAGAAACAGCAATTTTAAAGCTTTGTGCTCAGAACAATAAACAGTGCAATGATGTAATGTCGTTTTGATTGGTATATATTTGTCCATTTATCGAGGGACTTTAATTCCCTATTTTGAGATGCAAGCTTCCCCCTGATACGCACTGTTTAGATAATATGGAATATAGGTTGGATATGAAACTCAGGGGGGGAACTTTTATCAGGAATGTAAAGGTGTTGTTTGTTTGTTTTGTGTCAATTTTACAATGATAGTGTAACAATTTTGGCATATGTCGCCGCTTGCATTGAATGAGGTTTTACTTTTTAAATCCTTGCATTAAAGAACAGCTTAGCTTGGATAATTTTCTATTGAATTGGTATGTATTAAAATACGATATTTGAATGTTCATGTAGGAAATTAAATTTGTATAAAATGTATTTCTACAAACATGTACTGTGATAGTATGGGGATATTTCATGAGCATGAGCACTGATAGTTGTATGAATTTTTCTCAGAATTTCTCACAATGATTTCTTTGTCGGATGCGATACGTTTGGAATCGGCCAATCCTGCGGTGAACACATTCAAACCATGGTGGGAAATTTGGGTTGACCACACATTAAATGCTTTCCTTCTGGTTGTCCTGTTTGCCTTGGCAGGTGTGACTATTTCTGGCACTCCTGGCTTAGTGTGTCTTTCTGCTGACACTAACCAAACTTCATTGAACTATGCAACAAATTTCTATGTAAATGCAAAATGTACGACACATGTAGATGGTCATATCTTGATAGTGTTTCCATACATAATATTTGCTCAATGGTTGATCCTTTTTGTCTTGCATTTATCCTGGTTTAATCTCCCTTCCCTAAAAGCATTTCTTGCATCTTCGTTTGATACTTTCCAAGTGCTGAAAAAAGAAGGGAATCCTAGAATACACACCAAGATGAGATCAAGACAACAGCTAGAAAAAACCCAACCTCAACTGAAGCAAAATGATCTTTCAAATGTGGCTGTGGATGATGAACCTGATGAGGATAACCCAGAAAATGCGGGAAGAGATGCCAGACTTGTGTATCTCGTTGATTGGCTGCAATATTTGTTGCAATTTAGATACAATCTAGTTACACTGTACATTGTAAAGTCCACTGCAACTTGTGTCTTGACTTTCATCCTTAGTGGTGGTCTCATCTCATGGTTAGTGTCATTCCAATGGAGAACAGCATTCAGTTGCAACCTAGAGGGCCACCTCCCATCTCCTTATGACTACAACTCTTGTTCATTTCCTGCTGCACCCTATGTCTATAGCATGATGATTTTAAACGCTATGTTCACAATAGCCCTGTTTATGTTCAATCTTCAAGCTTTGATTTGGTTTTTGAAGTTCAGATACTCATATCGGAACTACAAGAGCAAATTGTGGAATGACAACCATCCATTACGAGGCAAGCCTGGCTTCTATGATTATTTCTTTTGTCTTCAGTTGCTACGAGAGAACAACGCTGAGGGCGATATTGTGTTTAAAACTGTGGAGGAAGCTTTCAAGATATTTCAGAATGAAATGATAGAGACAAAAGTTGAAGTTGTGTCTGAATCAGTATTAGTGATCCCTGAAATACCAAGCCATTGTAAACATCAGTTTGTGGTCACTGAGGTTTTGAAGGAATTGGGAATGACTATTAAAAGATCAAAGAATGGTCGAGATGATTTGTGGGCCGCATTAGCAAACAGTCTAGAACAAGAGAAGCCAGCTTTAGATCTTAAAGAGCTTTCATCTTCCATGCATGAAGTGCATGAGTGTGTCTTAAAGGAGCTGCTTGAGAAGCATGCATTGTTTAAGGATCTAATCAATAAAGATGATCATTGTCTGATGTTTGATGATTATATTGATGATGTGAAGTTGGAAGAACCTCGAGAGAAAGGAATCAAAGAAGATCATTATATTTTAATGGCCTTCGCCATTGCATACAAAGTGAACCTTGTTGTTATCCGTGCTGAGAAAAGTTCACTGCTGTACGAACCAGAAAAACCTGAAGAAAACCAGTCAGTCCGGTTTGTGACGTTCATACCACCGCACTACTACCATTCTGCGTCAGCCGACTCTGCAGCAGCTAGCCAGGAAGGCGCTGGTTTGAAGTTTCTCACTGATCAAGTTTATCAAACTGATTTGTTGAAGGCCGTTAATGAAAAATGGGAATCGAAAGGTTTTGAAGAATATAAAAAAAATCTGGAGAATATTTTGCCTCGAGAATTACCGCATCAGCCGTCCGTGTTTTCGAGAAGTATTTCCGAGTTAGATACGCAAAATGAGGGTGTTCGTTTTAGAGTAAGCAAGTCAAAATCAGACAAGAAAAAAATTGAACATTTTGCGCTTATGGAGTCAGCATAGGAATGGAGAATTTTCAAAATACATTGAAACGAAAGATGACGCCTAGATTACGTGTTGCACAATAGCGAACCAAAAAGGCACGATATCTTTCACCAGTTATGTCAGTTTTGAGTAACTGTAATCCTCCTATAATTTCTAAAGGACTTTGGCCAAATATTAGATAAACATAAACAAAAGCCGGCGGTGCATCCTGGTTGACACACGTTCTTTAATTAAAATATACACTTTATCTTTACATTATTGTCATATCTGACTCGATGAAAACTTATGTATGAAACCAGGCTCAACTTGGGCCTTGAAAATTTGAGTCCACTTTTTTGAAATGCTGTAATTGTATTCAAATGGTATTTCTTTCTGAACTTGTGGATTTCGGTTATGATATTGCGTATTTTACGTGAATGAAAGCGTAAATGTTTATGATAAAGTCTCATTTCGTTTGTTGTGAAGACTTTCTGTTGTCAACGTAACAACGTTTTGTACGTGATGTCACATGACGAATGATCGAGCGTGCAAGTCACGCATCAGGCGATCTCCAAATAAAACTGGAGAGGTCTTTTATTGCCTGCCGTGAGACGTGACTGACCTTCATTGAACCAGTATAATTAATCACTTAGCGTTCTTTGTATGATATATGAGTCATAATTCCCCTGAAGGGTCAATGGTCAATTACCTTGAATATCTTTGGAGTCCAAGTATATAGAGGCAAGTAGAGGGTTTTGTTGCTTATACCGACTTGCTCTGTCTCATGAAAGGTTTGCAAGGATGAAAATTGATGGATGTGTTGCTGTAGTGACGGGGGGTGCTAGAGGGATTGGTTTAGAGATCACTCGAGCCTTGCTTCGAAACGGCGCCAAGGTAGGCCGTCCTGTGTCGTCCTAATATTTTGCATTGAATATATACATTCATATACACAACAGCAGGTCAGCCTTCACTTTCGATTGTTAATCCGCTTTACAACACTCCCGGGGAAGTGTTTAAGTCCATTAATCATGAGTTGTATATGACGCAGACTTAAGAATGTAATATGAGGAGTTGAAAACAGCAATTTTTATCAAACTTGCAACGCAGCAGCTTATCTCGTACCAAACTATCCCTAGGCATCAGTAGGAGAATCGAGTCGTGATATTGAAGAACTGAATTCTGAGTTCTTTTAAATTCTATACCGAGAAACGCCGTTTCTCGAAAGCTCGCCGCTGGATTCTAAAATAAAATTTTTGTAAACAAAATATTATCATGCGTGAAACTCTAAAGTTGATTTTCATTTTTGCCCGTTGTCGAACTTTTACGAACGTATATTTATGACAAGTAACACTGAAATGTTCAAAGGTTTTCTTTTTGGACGTGGATGACTTGCAAGGCAAGGAGACTGAGATCAAGTTGAGAGCTTCATTTGGAGATGATCGGGTCACGTTTATAAACTGTGACGTCACTAGCGGGACACAATTCCGAGGTAGAATCGCTCTTCATAATTTTTATCGAAAGTTTCGTTGAATAACTGTTTATTCAATTCCTGCAGATATTTTGACAAAAACATCAATGCAAAATGATGGCATTGATCTATTGTGCAATAACGCTGGAGTGTTGGACAATGAAAATTGGAAAAAAATGCTGGATATTAACTTGGTAGGTTTTGTGTTTCACAGCATGTTCTTGTCATTTAGCACACTGCTTTATGCCTCTGCTAAGCCAAGGTTTTGTTGTTTTCTGTTTTACTTTAAATTGTTGTTTCTCGGTAAAGTGTTCGGTTTTTCAAGTAAACTGCTACTGTTTTCTGCAGGGGCGCCAAAGCCACGGGGGCAGAGGGGGCGGCTAACCCCGTTACCCAGGTAGTGCGGGGGCAGAACGGGGGCAGGTAGTTGCCCCTTTCACACTTTGAACAAACGAATGTCTGTCCCAGACTGGAGACAAATGATCCGATGTGTCCTGATTTAAGTCCCATCACGTATAAATACGATATACATTTACAGTATGCAACCATTTTGTATAGTTATACTTGTATGTCTAAATGTCTAGGCAAATATTGCTATCCAAAGTGAAAGATGCGTAGAAAAAGGCGCCCTTTCTAGACAGCTGCCCCCGACTCTGAACTTTGCTTCCGGCGCCCCTGGTTTTCCGGCCTCTAGTTTGCTGACATCGAACCGCTTAGCTTACAGCAGAAAAAGCTATTCCACAGTAGAAATGCAGTCAAATCTTTAACTCAAAAGTTATTCTCTTCAGATCGCAATGATCCAAGGTACGATGATTGGTCTGGATTTAATGGACAAGGAGAAAGGACAGAAAGGAGGCGTTATTATTAACATCGCCTCATTAGCAGGTGTTGCATAAGAGATACTTACATACTTCTTCGCACATGCTTACAGCAAGGTTCCTAGTCACGTCCGAAGTCCTGTGAAAGATTTCTGACGCACTGGATACTAAAGAATCTAAGAATGGAACATAAGCGTTTCTAAAGGGAAAATTGCGTAAAAGAACTAGTTGTATTTCCAAAAGCAGTCGCAGAGAATAAAATTGATTAAATATCAGTCGTTAAGCCGATTATGAAATTTGAAACGTGAGCTCTCGCTGCAGTATACTAGATTCTTCGTGCAAATGCAGGGAGAAGTTATATAGTGATCTAAACAATTTTGTTTTTGCAGGGTTTGTCCCTTACCCATATTCTCCGGTTTATGCTGCAAGTAAACATGGAGTTATTGGCTTCTCGCGAAGTGTGGCTGAGGTTAGATCTTACAAAGAACTTGTTCTTTTAAATACAAATAAACAGCGAGCTACAAATGCTGTCTGCAGGACCTTTACAGCACTGCGACCAGTACTGCTAGTTCTCGTAACACAGTTTCCGTGCTTTATCTTTTTCCATTCATGTAAGTTTTATTTGCGTTGTATGCAAATTTTTGTTTGTATTTGAAAACGCAACGGGTGACCTCAAGTACTATAAGGCCCGGTTCAGACGGCGTACTTTTCATGTGCCGTATCAAATACTCAAATTAAGTTCATCAAAAATACGCCGTCTGAATCAATTAAATACGACTGGTTTATTTGGGTCGACCTAAACTAATAAATAAGTCGTGGTGTGGTACGACTTCGTTTTAGACGGCGCACTTATCATGTGCCGTATCTAATGCATTCTTTAATGTTTTCATGAGGAATTCGTGCGAAACTTCACTGCAACCTACTAACCGTACAAATTTAACTTCATTAAATACGACGTCTGAATCAATTCATGTTCTTCAGTCGAACCAAATAGTATTAGATACGGCGGCACATGAAAAGTACGCCGTCTGAACCGGGCCTAACATTCTCTTCTTCTCTTGAAGTAATAATACTGAAAGAGTGCTCTTCCTTGATCTGTAGAGTATAGTAAGACTTTATTGAAGGGTTTATCCAGCGTGAATTCTAGCTTCGTTTTGTTTTTTGTGGTGTAGATAGCAGCTGGTAAAGGAATTCGCCTCAGTCTTTTGTGTCCAGCGTTTGTAACCACGCGGATGACAACCTCGGTCACGGACACAGACTGGCTCAAAATGATCGAAGAAGTTGGCTGTGTGACGTACGATTTGCTAAATCTCTCATGTCAAAACTTATTTATTAACCCAGGTAGAAATTGACTATTTGATGTTCGTGTTTCTAGACCAGAACGTGTGGCTGAAGGGTTTATTCAATTGGTGAAGGACGATACTCGTGATGGACAAGCAATGAGAGTGACTGTTCAAAATGGATTTGATTTTCATAAATTTACTACAGTAGACGATTTGATTTAGAATATTGTATATCTTGATCTATATATATATTTAAGGGAAAAAGCATATTTGAAATGGTAAGGATGTTTTTCGGGCATTACTTGATGTAACATAAGGTCAAGGAAGTAACATAAATGCACTTGAGTCAATCGAAAGGTCACTCGTCGGGTGCTCATGTGATTGGAGGATAACAATTAAGTGCATCGTGGAAGAAAACCTCCCAGCTTAAAAAGAAATGGGAAATAGAAATATTCTATCGTGCCTTGTTCGTATAATATTGACGATATTGAGGTAAAACTGTTTGAGAGGTAAGGGAGCATGTTTTACGAAAGTATCTTCGACTGGTAATCGTTCTACGGTCGAATAGTCTATGTCGAGCAACTGCAAAACATGTGTGAACTGGCCAAAATGAATTCCTACAACACTGTCATGTGACTTTCCGAGTTAGTCCCACAACAACTTGACATGAAAAGACTAAACAGTACATTAATTGTTTGTTTACTTTGAAGGTCAGTTATGTTAGCGATTTGGGTAAACAGTGCACTCCAGTCGGTCGGCTTCTATTGTAGGAAATATGAAACTCGGTCATTCTCCAATTAATCAGGAAAGAACACCGCAGGCTAATCACGATAAGATGCCAAGAAGAAATTTCGGAAGGAGAAATGTCGTTTGAAACAAAGATGAATGGACGAAAAGTTCCCTGGCTGTTACTCATGGTGACATTCTACTTGATTGAGGTAGGAAGTTGATGATTAGATGGATTGCCGCTAGGGTTCTTCAACACATCTTGATATATTCGCATGTGTGTCAGTATCTTCATTGATAGCAGCAGGGCAAGGGAAATATCGTAACAAGAATAAAGCACGCAGTTGGAAATATATTTCATATTACCTTAGTTCCTTTTCTTATAAACTGTGCTAGGCCAGTTGAAAAATAGCACGTATTTGTGGCATTTCATTATTGCAGTCTTGTTAATTAAAGCTGTTTTTTGGGGCGGTTTAAACAAACCTTTTCTGTTTTAAAATCACTGACATGTTTCAACTCTTTAAAAACTTGGTGAATTTCACTTTACAAATTTGGTAATTGTGTCTAAATTTGGCACGCGCGCGCAAAAATGAGTTGCTTGGCGTTTTTTAACCGCATAATCGCAATCGCATTTGATAAAGCTCTTTTCACTCACTTATTCAATTTCAAAAACTTTATTCCCAAGCTTAGTTTGATGAATAAAGTGATGCTATACGACAGCAATAAATAGATATGTTCAGACCAGATTTTTCCGCAATTAAAAGTATAAAGATGTTTATTGGTTGGGAGTTTTATGGCTGTGAGCTCCATTGTTTGTAGATCCACAGCAATAGAAAAGCGCTACTTCATCTGTGTATGTTGGATTTTCATGTAAAATATTGGATCCGTTTTGTAATCTTGTGCAAATAATCTGATAAATATTGAAAGAATTGGCATACTTGATGTTAAGCCAAGCACTTCAATTTTTGTTGGGTGCCATATTATGTAACTATTGCGATAATGCTTTCGGGGTTTTTTTCTTATTAAGAGATTTTCAGACTAAGAGGTTCTGAATGACTAAGAAAAAAATGGTTATCTGCAAATTAAGTGTATATTGGATATCTGACCTGTTCATTCATGTCTTGACAGAGCAGTCGGGTAATGGCGCAAAGCCAGAGGTGTTATTAATATAAACCGAAGCGAAACAGGCTAAATCTTGATATTCAAGCATGGTAAACGTTTGAGGATGCATTTCTGTTGCAGCTATTAGACCCTCAACCCGGCTTTTTTATGTCCAGCCGGAGGGAAAATCTTTTTATTGCGTGAATATCCAAACAGACCTCCCTTCTTTAAAACTACTTGACATCGGCTCTTTTTCGTAGTGATGGTGCTGTCACTTGAGAACGAAAAGATGTTCTACTTGTACAAATCAAATTATTGTACTAGCTGTTGTCTGTACAGGCTGTTATCCACTAACGCGTTTTTCACGCGCACGCGTCGTAGGCTAGCCCACGCAAACGCACGTAAAAACTTAAATCGTTCAATTTCATACTTCTTTAAAATACACGTGAAAATGGATACCTGATAATTTTAAATTTAAATTTTGAACAATTCTTCTCGCAATTGTCTGTGAGATAGGTTTTATTAGACTTTTACGTGCGTGTATGTCTGAGTTAAAATCGCGTAACTGGAAGTTGCCGTATTAAAGAATGCAATCACGAATGAAAATTGTAGCTTTGGAGTTAGTTTACCACATGTGCTGTTAAATATTAGAAAGAGATGATTAGCTTGTATAAAGTCCACTCGTACTTCAAAATACGTAAAATGAGGCGACTAAAGTTTTGTTTTTATTTGTCAATTGTCGCCTGAATCTGTTGCTGTAACTCAAAGGTGTTTGCTTTTCAAATGTGTGTTTATTTTCCGAAACCTAAAACTTTCTAATTAAAAGATAAACGTGGTGATTGATTTCCCAATATTTGACTAGTCTTACATTAGTTCCTACCAAATTTGCAGTCAAATATAAATATTTCTGGGACACACAAACATTGCTGCATGGAAAGAGGGCAGTTGTTTTAATGTAAGGGATAATAAGGGAAAGCATATCAAAAACCCAGCACTTTTTGGTTCTATGGCGATATAATGTGAAAAATTGTTCGAAAATAAATGGGTGGGACTTTCAAATGAGCTGCTGCTTAAACTAGGTTTTCCTGCCTTAAGGCAATGTCAGTCTTCAAGTTTACCTTCGATGCAAATCGCGATCAGTTTATTTTAATGATAAGTGTTCGGCCAGCACCTCTGTCACTCATTTTACCTTGGCGTTTGTCTTGCATGTGATTGTGACTGACCAGGAATGAACAGATCCATCATCGACCGCGTAGGGTAAACAAATGCTTTTAATTCACAGAAAAATTTTCCGGAATGTAGTCTATTGATCATATTCATGTTAAACTGTTTACTACATTTGGGATTTGCTTTTGAGTCTATTTGATTTTTAAAATCTAATACAAGCTTGCCAGCGAGGAAAGTGGTAGTTTTAGTAACAGTCAAATGTAAATCTTGCGAAATCGTAAATATTTTTTATCTTACCAGGTTGCCAGAGGCCAAGGAACTTTTAAAGTTACTTTATCACAATACAAAGAAAATACAAATGACAGCGCATCAAAATGTGTGAAACTTTGCGTAACAACATCACCATCAGGATATCCAAGATGTAATCTCAACACAACACAAGACACAGCTTTTGTATTTATAAGAAGAGCAGCATCTTCGCTGTTCGGCCACCCATGGCCAAGAGACTTGGGCTTTAAGTTTCAAAACTGGACGGTGGGCATTACTTTCTTGTCTGTTTGCTTGTTTGTGTTTGTTTGCTGCCTTTTTTGGTACTTTTTACATGTACTTGGCGTAACTAACACTGCCGTATTCTTTATAAATGCAGGACAACAGCGAACTAAGGGCTACAGTTTGGAAAGTGCCAACTGGGAAACGTGACTGCGATGGAATAAATCCAACTCTCACTACACATCATGGCGAGGCAAGCACAATTATTCCACGTTTAGAAAGGTTCAAAACTTATGATATAGCTGGTGATAATTGGGTACTTGAAGTAAGAACGATATTAGAATGTGATAATCCGGGATGCCTTCTTCCGTGCGTTCCTCGAGACAACAGCACTGGTCACTACACGTGCCATGAAGGAAACAAAAAATGTCTTCCAAAGTGGTATGGTCCCAACTGCCTTAAAACTTGTGCCCTGCCAAGTGACCCCCCTGGAAGCTATAAATGTTCCAGAACTGGTGAAAAAGAATGTCTGCCAAATTGGTTTGGCGAGAACTGTACAACATTCTGTAACAGAACTTCGTCAACGTACAAGTGCGAAGAGGATGGTAGCAGAATTTGTTTTGAAAATTGGTTTGAAGAGGACTGCTCCAAATTTTGTGACAACTCTACTTCAAAAACATATACTTGTAGCAATACAGGAAAAAAGGTTTGCGAGACAAATTACTATGGTGAAAATTGTTTAACATTTTGTAACAACAGCGCGACGACATATAATTGTAGCGAAACTGGAGGAAGAATTTGTCTCGAACATTGGTTTGGAAAAGATTGCTCTAAGTTTTGTGAAACGAATGCAGAAAACTACCGATGTTCTGTAAATGGGAACGTAGTCTGTGCGAAAAACCAGTTTGGGAACAATTGCACCAAGTTTTGCAACACAAGCGCTCATAACTACGTTTGTAATTTAGATGGAAACAAAACTTGTTCACGTAATTGGTTTGGTGCAGATTGTAACAAATTTTGCAATACCAGTTCGGAACGTTACACGTGCAATGATGACGGTAAAAGACTGTGCTACGAAGAATGGTTTGGAGCAAAATGTGAAAAGTATTGCGATGTAAACGCAGACACATATAATTGTGATGAACACGGAAATAAAACCTGTTTGTCGAACTGGTATGGAAAGGAATGTGAAAATAATTGTGGCGAGATCGAAGCTATCCCTGGGCTTATTATGTGTGAGATAAGAAAAGGGGCAACTTTAAGTTGTCCAAACGGATGGAAAAGTGTAGCTTGTGATTTGAGATGTAGGATAGATGATATGGTAGATGCTGCATTAGCACACTGCAAAGAAAACAGTGAGATCAAAATATTATGTTCGAACACAACGCAAGATCATTTCACATGTAGGGAAGAAGGTGAGTAGCAATGAGATATATGAAAAGTGATGAAAGTCAGACTTCATTGATGTTGTATGTAGACGTGTATCTTCAAACTGATTTTTATTAAAACTTACTTTGCAAATATTGAAGTAGGTTTCATATTAAAATCAAATTTTTCTCTTTTTATTTAGAAAATGTTGGGTACGTGGTGAAAACAAAGGTTGTTTCAAAATCCGTCGTTGTTGGAGCATCAGGCGCACTTGGATTCATTTCTTGTGCTGTCGTTCTTCTGTTTCTGTTGAGGTAGGATATAGGATATTGATTATAAGATACTGAAGGTTTCATTCTGTTTCATGTATAATTTTTCTTGACCATCCTTTGTAATATTTAGTCTGAGGAGAAGAGTTCGAAAAAGAAACGTTGTGACACCTCAGATTATTCATGTGGAAACACCCGAACATTTCCAGTGGGGCATTGCAGAGGTTTGATTCACGAGAAACATTCAAATGTGGCAAATAACTCTATTCATATTCAGTTCCTTCATGTTGGGAAAAACAAAGTGGCATGCTGCTGGACATTGGAAACGTCACCATTCATTGGTAGAAAAAATGTATTTATAAACTCGACTACGAGTACGACTCGACTTCTGGAAATCGGTGATTGGATTGGAAGCTGGCCTGGTCGTCGTTTTTGAAAGCGAAGGAGTATATTGGGACGAAAGTTTGCACGAGAAAAGAAAAATTTTCTTCTCTTAGTCAAATCTGAAAGGTCTCTATTGTTGACGTGAAGGAAGCAGCAATCTTTAAAAAAAAACATGAACACTTTAAAGAAGAAATTGGTGTATTGAACAGAAACTCTTTTTCTGCTGATTGGGATTTGGGAAACTGCATTCGCCAAATCTTGATCTGCTGTATGGCGCGCAAAACAAAATATTTGGCGCATGGTCAAAATGTTTCGATACGTATCTCAGTTATACATGAAGCAAAGCATATTTACAACTGACTTCGAACCAAATAATTTTTGAAAACTATGGTATATTCTTTGAAATGAACTTCTCACCACTCCCTTATCATATCACACAAAATAATATAAGCGCGCTTTATGAAAAGTTAGATTCCGTGCAACTATCCCTAATAATTCCGCTATCTCTTTTCTCTTCTTTCTCTTCTCTACTTCTGCGAGTTCTTAATAGTTTCTCTTTGCATTCACTTGTTTCAACTTGTGTTTCAACCCGTTTGTATTTTTTCTCACTGCTGCGCTTCACTTTACGTTTTCGCTCCTTCATTTTCGTAGTAACATTTGAGTGAAACTCGACGTCCAAGAAGCCACTATACATAAAAAAGTCTTCTCCGAAAGTTATACTATGTCGGAATCCGCTTTTATCTTTTAATGTCGGGAATTTTTTTTGTCTCTTTAACATTAGTAAGTTTCCCTCGCTGGCTGATTTAGTGTCCGTGAAGCTCACACTTTTTCTAGCCTTTGGCGCGGGGCCTGAGTCCGAGATATCTGATAACTGAACGTCCATAGTGTGACGTAATACGCTGCCGTTGACCGCGGGGGTAGAATGACCCGGAGGGTCTGGTGAATGCTGTTGATGTAAATTCCATTCCAGGCTGCGTATCTGCGTGCGCGCCTCGCTTAATTGGGATTTGGTCGCTTCTAATTGGCTAGTCAGTTCTCTCACAATAGACTTGGTGTTTTCCAACTCTTCTTCAAGAAACTGCACAAGAGCCTAAACCACGAGAAAAAACAGTCTTGAAACTTAACCAATGATTGATTTAACACTTTGAGCCTTGTGGGTTACATACGTACCCTGCTTTCCTCCAAACTGTCAAATGGCCCTGGAGGTTCGTCAAGACAAAAAAATTCACGAGTTTCACGGCTGAAGCATTAAAGAAACATAGAAAATTAGTTTGGTTGAATAAGACATTGTGAATGAAATCATTGCCACATGTTTCTCACCTCATTCTTACATCACGATGTTGTAAGATAGTTTTAATGAAATTCTGCAACCCTTGGGCTCGTTTTCCAATAAAATCTTAAAATACAAAAATGGTACACCATGAGTAATTGTGGTGAGCGACAAGCCATGCACAACGATGAAAAAAAGTCATGCACAACTACTTCAATTAAGCATTTCAGACCTTTGACTGTAAACTATTTCACACCTGGATTAAAATTGTCTCCAAAACGTCTTTTTGGTGGAAGATGAAGTTTAATGCATGGAAACAGAGTCATTAACTGGAGATGAAATGATGGTATACATAAGTGTCATGTAGTGAGATAAAAAACAAAGAAATCAAATTGTTGAACCTTCTCCTTCAATCTTTCAAAGTCTGAGTATCTTCTGAATATGAACCAGTTCTTTACTTGATTGCGAACATGAATTTTATAAACCTGTAAATTTAGCATCAAGATTGATCAGTTTGATTTTAGGCCGCTGTTTACACAATCATACACTTAGAGCAAAGATAACTGGGGCTGCAGTAGGCTAACTGGGACCAAGATCACGTCTTGACCAGACAAATACTATCAAAAGATGTATTTTGCCTAATTGAGTTTATAAAATTTATAGGCAGGATTTGGCCTTGTGTTCATACAATTCTATACCAAAAGATGGCTTCAACATCTGTTTCCTTTTAAAGGAGCAACTGTATTTGATGATAAATGTAAAACAAACGGGTGTATTGCTAATCTTACCACCTAATGTGATAATTTCGACACAACAACTCGTTTGGATGTAAAACATGAAGCACAAACCGTGAATCTCTCTCGTTTCTCCACAATTTCATAGCCAACAATGGGCACAGAAAAACCTTCAGGCGTATGGGACTCACAGTTTTCACTTGCCATTCTTAATTTCCCTGATGTTGATGGGCAATGTCTGTATGGATTCACATACCCCGAGTACTGACGGTGCTTTTGCTTACGACCATATTGTGTTGTGTGGAACTCACTGTACGCATGGACTACTTGATAACCAGCTTTCATTTCCGTACAAAACACGATATATTTGGGAAGAAATTTTACTTGCAAATTTTCAAAACGACCTCAATGTTGTCATTGTTGTGTAGCGTATTTTGTATTTGTAACTTCCGTCTATTTGTTAGGACGCGTGGGCCATCCCATAGTAGGGCTATATCCCATACGATCCACACAAGTTCCAGACGTATCATCACCAATGTCCAATGAAATGAAAATGACGACCAATGTCATCAGTAAACCATTTTAAACATACATATTTCATATGTTTTGTTACTCTTTTACACAAAAATTGCTATCATGCGCCCACAGCTGCAATATTATAAGTGACATTAAAAAGAACCTTCTTCAAACTTCTGATATTCTTTTCTTTCGACAATTGTCTTTCATCTTTCTTAACGAAGCTTACACACCTTTCGCGTTATTAGAGAGCTTAGCTTCGCGTTCAACGGCGTTATTGAATGTCCACTCTGACTGAGTTAATGAAGTTTAGTACGGCGTTATTGAATGTTCAGTGGCGTTATTGAATGTCCACTCTGAGGTAATGAAGTTTAGTACGGCGTTATTGAATGTCCACTTTGTGCTAATGAAGTTTAGTACGGCGTTATTGAATGTCCAGTGATTTTATAGAACCAACGCTACGCTAGATACAAATGAATAAACATTTTGCGTTAATGGTTAGCAAAAGGTGAATAACTATTCATCGTTGTTTACATTTAGTTGACTGCTAAGTTTTACTCTCTATATAGATTACTGGCTTCCTTTTTTAAGCTGGTGAGCTGACAAGAGCGATTTGCGCTCTCTGCTAGCCGTTTTATTTCGTGGAAATATCATTTCTGGTGACGCAAAAACGCACACTGTTTTAGTAGCTAATTGAACGTCCTCATCAGCAATAGGTCTTCATCTTTTATCTTCATATCTCGCAAGAAAGATTCAGTTGTGCTGGTTTTATAGAATCAGATTCAAATTCTCTGACTAGCTTCAACTGAACAACGCTTATTTTACGTGATTTTGAAGTCGTTTTTCTAGAAGATCATAAGAAGACGGTTAGTAATAAGCTCTTTTATGAATTTGTAGTATACCTTCTGGAAAACTTGGGCGAGGTGTTAATTTCTCGTTCCAATTACAAAATGTTACCTGACATAAATGGTGACCACAGCCAAGACAATAACAAGCATTACTCCACCAACCGATCCAAACACCATTGTTTTTGAAACGTCACTTTCTGAGCGATTATATCCTAAAAGTATTTCATAAACGTGACGTTTGGCTCAATTGACAACTTTCACTTTTTTGGCTTTCATGTTTTCTTTTCTCCACACGCATTTTACATTCATCTAATTATACTGTTCTTTCTCATTCATTAATTCTTTCCTCATTATTCTCCCTAATTCTCATTTTCTCTCTTGATCACATCTTTGCTCTACTCTTTCCCGTTTTTCAGGTATTCTTTCTTCCTAAATTCGTTTATTGTGATCATATCTTACTCTAAGTACTTTTGCCTATTCTCCAAAATATTTTAATGTGCTCTCTTACTTTTAAACTCCTCCTAAAACAGATATAATCTATTTTCCCTTACGTTTTTCTGGACTGCAATTGGAACACTTGTCTTTTGTGCGTTGGGAACATAATTTGAATATATTACTTCGCTCTTTACATTGACCCACAGCGTTTTGTAATTCTTTGCCTCTACCCTGAATGCATTTGATTGAACATTTTCTTTCTATCCACTCGTAAGGACAATGTTCGACATTTTCGCATAGATAAAGATCAATCACTGATTCTATCTCTTTGCAACGACTGGCACATTTGTGGCCTGGAGAGCAAAATTTATTGCCTTTATTGTCGCAACGATAATGCGTCGAGTTGATGTCACAAAACTTGCTACAATCTTTACCAAACCAGTTACGAAAGCAAATCTTGATTCCATTCAAATCACAGGCGTAGTTCTTTGCACTGATGTTACAAAATTTGCTACAATCTTTACCAAACCAGTTACGTGAACAAGTTTTGTTTCCATCTAAATCACAAATGTAATTATGTGTGCTTGTGTTACAAAATTTAGCGCAATTGTTCCCAAACTGGTTTTTCGCACAAACTACGCTCCCATTTACAGAACATTGGTAGTTTTCTGCATTCGTTTCACAAAACTTAGAGCAATCGTTTCCAAACCAATATTCGAGACAAATTCTTCTTCCAGTTTTGCTACAATTATATGTCGTCGCGTTGTTGTTGCAAAATGTTAAACAATTTTCACCATAGTAATTTGTCTTGCACACTTTTTCTCCTGTGTTGCTACAAGTGTATGTTTTTGAAGTAGAGTTGTCACAAAATTTGGAACAGTCCTCGTCAAACCAGTTTTCAAAACAAGTTCTGCTGCCATCCTCTTCGCACTTGTACGTTGATGATGTTCTGTTGCAGAATGTTGTACAGTTCTCGCCAAACCAGTTTGGCAAACACTCTTTTTCACCAGTTCTGGAACACCTGTAGTTTCCAGGGGGGTCACTTGGCAAGACACAAGTCTTGAGGCAGTTTCGACCATACCACTTTGGAAGACATTTTTTGTTTCCTTCATGACACGTGTAGTGACCAGTGTGGTTGTCTAGAGGCACGCATGGAAGAAGGCATCCTGGATTATTACATTCTAATTTCGTTCTTACTGCAAGTCCCCAATTATCACTAACTATATGATAAGTTTTGAACTGTTCTAAGCGTGGAATAATCGTGGTTGCTTCTCCATGACTTGTAGCGTTTGTGGTATTTGTTCCTTCGCAGTCAAATCTCCCTGGCAGCAGTTTCCAAACAATCGCGCTCAATTCACTGTTGTCCTGAAAACAATTAGTTTGTCACGTCTACAATTTTACTGTTTAAAGGTGTACTCATGGCTCTTGCAAGAAATTGGTGAGTTTTCATGTTATATATATTCAGTGTGGGCGAGTACACTTTTTTTGGTGGTTACAGTGAATAAAGATACTCTTTTCTTGAGTATTCGAAACTAGAAGCAGCTGCGTTCGTTACCTCCCATTCTTGAAACTGGAAAGCAAAGTCACTTGGCCATGGGTTGCCAAATAGCAAGGGTGCTACACCTCTTACAAATACAAAAGCTGTGTCTTGTGTTGTGTTGAGATTACATCTTGGATATCCTGATGGTGATGTTGTTACGCAAAGTTTCACACATTTTGATGCCCTGTCATTTGTATTTTCATCGTATTGTGATAAAGCAACTTTAAATGTTCCTTGACCACAGATAACCTGGTAAAATAGAAAACACTAATCAGAAAACCAGCTGGGAAAGTCATTAAAAAAGACAATTGTGCATTCTATTGTTGGCGAAATATTTTAATTTGAAATCGGTCTTGGCACTCATCATTCCATTGCTATATCCCATAGGAAAAAAATATACCCAGTATCCAACTTCGCGATTGAAGGTAAAGAAAATGCATCGATGAATTTGCATGATCAGACGTATTCTGATGCAGAACCATGTAACTTTTACTTCAGTAATCATAAAACTATACGTCTAATTCCAATCACATACTCGTTCTGAAGCAAAGCCTTTGAGCAAACATAGCTATACCTATCCAAAGTACATTTTTATAGTTGTGAGCCAAAATAGTTATGTGTGAACTAATTATCGGTTTATATGGCAACTTTCTTTGCGGCTCACGCGCGTTGTTTTGCGCTGAATGCGCGCAAGCGAAACAGCTTACCCTGATTAAGAGAACAAGCAATGCAAATACAAGCCACGCAAGTGTTTCCCAACCTTTCATCATTGTATTGTTGCAGAAATTTGGAGCCACGATGGATTGAATGATTGCCTCGGGTAATTTTGTGTGGTCAGTTGTCAAAGCAAGTGTGGCAGCAACGTCAATCCCAGAAGCTGATTTCAATAAATCTGTTCTTCAAACAGCTTATCCTGGTTGGAGATTATACCTGGAGTGTCTAGATGAGGATCAGCTGAAATATAAATCAAGGGAAATGCCGACAGTTCCATCAGTTTCAGGCCACTTTGCTGCGGTACAAAATGAACGAACCTGGGAGGTTCATTTGCAACACGGAATCAATTCCATAAATTGATGTTTTTTCAAATATTAACAAACACGATCGATTTTATCCATTTTTTCCTGAACAATCTTTTTGTGAAAATAGCTTCTGCAGTCAAGGATGTTTACACAATTTACCAATTATTCCTCCTGATAAACATTACTCTCTAAGACAAACGAAGCAGGACGTTATCTTATTTAGAGACAAAAATTTTCGTAAAACTAGCAGAACGGAAGACCTTTTTACATTCAGATATGTTTAACTGTTATAAATTCTAACGTAGTTGTATTTTATGTATTTTGCTAACTCAGTAATTCAGTTTTTCTAAACTGCAAAGAGTTTAATAAACCATGCCAATGAGACCAACCCCTACTATCAGAACGAGACAAATCAATGTACGAGATATTAGAAGCATCTTCAATGGTTACCATCCAATCTTAGGTTGGTTTGTAACAAGTTTTGGCAAAATTAGTTCGAAATCCTGTCGATACGTTGCTCAAAGCATGTGCTAAACGCTTTTGACCCAACGTTTACAGTTAATTAATTTTTCGGAAAGAAACAGTTATCGAAATAGCACGACAGACAACTAATTAAGACAGACGATGAAAAATGCCAGAGTTTGATCGGGAATATTTTGAGGAAATTTGCTATTTTATCCTAAGGTTATTCTGGTAGTCTTGCGTTTGCTACTTTTTGACCAAGGATGCAATATTGCAACATTTGAAGCAAAAACTGGAATTGAAATTTTACCTTGCTTTGTTCTTTTTTTATGCATTCTTGAAGCACAGATTTGAAATATCACCACGTCATCTCGTCTCAAACTTCTCCCATCTACTGTATGCTGCTTCGCTTTGATAGCTCTATTATTTTGCGCGGAGGTTTGCAAAGTTTGGTTTTGTTCTACATAGATCGAACTGTGCCATTTTTAATACATAACACAAACATTCCAAATAGATAATATAATTTAAGCCATTGTTATTTTTCTTCATTCTGCAGAAATTGATTGGCTAATTTAATTGGGTTTTTTGGATTATGTTCTTTTCAGCACTCTGCTCATAAAAATGACCGGACTACAGGAAATTGCGAAAGACTCTTTAATTAAACGGATAGGACTAATGCGAAACATTGTTGATCCAACAATGTTGCACCGATGTTGGCTGAAGAGTGTGCATGAAATGAAACTTGACCCAACATTAATGCAACAGTACTCATCATCACGGAACAACAGAAAAGAAACTGGCCCTAAATTATTCACTTCAGAAGTATGTTTGTTAAGAAAACATTTTTGTTTGATTAATAAACTAAATGGTCTTTTTGTGTCACTGAATTTACATTATGCTACAGTATGCTCAGAAACGTACAAATAATCATAAATAATACTCATTTTATAATTTAGCTTTTTTCTAAAAATTTTCAATGATTAGCGCGCTAATTAAGTATTCCTAAAAACTGTTGCAATTCTTCGTTAGTAATCACTTCACTAATAATCATTTAACCAAGCAATTATCTGATTATCTTGCGCTAAATTTGTTGCAAGGCACTTATCTACAATCATATTTGGGGAAAAGTTTCCGATGTGTTGTCACACTGTTAATGAATTGTGAAAAAGACCACTCGGCATTAAAATTATTTACAAAGAAGATCTATTTATGTACATACAAAGACAAAGTATCTACGACTTGACAGTTTTTAGAGGCTATCAAACGACAGAGTTACTCATAGCAAATACGTCATCTTCTAAGACGATATTCATGGGTGCAAATGGAGCTACCGCCCGCAAGTTTTTTCTTGATTCGTACAGCGGATTCTCCACCATCATTCCTTCATTGTCGTACCCAAGCTCATCCGTGCTAGACTGACGTCTCCTACAAAGTTAAAGACTTAGCCACTTTGCCATTTGAACATTAGATATCGCAGTTCAAGACTTTACCTCATTAATTCGTCAATATTCAAAGTCAATTCGGCGCGATTAAACTGGTGCACGAGTTTCTCACGCGCTATGTCTTGAGAGTTTCCTTGTAGAGGCGATGTTGTTGAGGATTGCTTCTTTTTTACACTAAAAATTTACAAGTAGTCACTGCATAGTGTGCTCTGGCAGAAATAAACAGGCTTTTTCTGGTTCATTAAGTTTATTCAATTAGTCAATTGCAAATATGACGCAATAACGCGTCGTGTAATATACGACGGCGTTTAGACGAGGTGAAAACTCCAGCTCACCTTATATAGACAACAACTATGGCAGTTACAATTAAAACAACAAACACACATCCAAAGAGGCCACCATACAGTTTTACATATGACACGTTTGACGATGAACCTGTCTGTTCTGGTGAGACCAAATAAAATGATAAATTAGTTGAAGTTGCCTTACAGTTAATCGTGAACGTTGAATGTCAACTTACGCAGATAAATGATCAAAAATACTCACTAGCTCGATCACTACTTGTCTCTTTTGCAGTGAAACACTTGCCGTCGATGACCGTCTTGTTTGAACATAAACATAATCCCCCTTCGTTTAATTCACATTTCTTTTTGTAATATGCAATATCCTTGTTTTCATTATTCTCGCATTCTTCCAAACAATTGGTATTCACCCAACCTCGTGGACATCTACTCTGGTATTCCATCCCTTTCATTTTGTGCTCAACCTTGCAGTAATGTATTCCAGAGCTTGCTATCGCTGCGCAAGTGATGTTACAGTCAACTCCATACCAATTTTTCGCGCATGTTTTTCGACCATTTTTATCACAGTAGTACCTGATAATTCCGTTTTTAAGCAATTCTGTGTTATCGCAAAATGTTGCGCAGTCCTTTCCATACCAATTTTTCATACAGATTTTTCTCCCGTCAGCAGTGCACTTAAACTTTTCATTGTCGTTGTCACAAAACTTTAAACAGTCCTTTCCATACCAATTTTTCAAGCATATCTTCTCTCCCTTGTGGCTGCACTTATAATGCGCGGCATTGTTGTCACAAGGTATTGTACACTCTTTTCCATACCAATTTTTCATACAGATCTTTCTCCCGTCAGCAGTGCACTTAAACTTTTTATTATCGTTGTCACAAAACTTTAAACAGTCCTTTCCATACCAATTTTTCAAGCATATCTTAACTCCCTTGTTGTTGCATTTATATTGCGTTGCGCTATTGTCACAGTATGTTGTACAATTTTCTCCATACCAATGTAACAAACACACGCGCTGTCCTTTGCCGTCACACAGATAATTTTTCTGTTCATTACTTTTGCAAAATTTCAAACAGTTTTCCCCATAGTAGTTAGCTGAGCAAAGTTTCCCCCCTGCGTTGTCACAAGTGTACGTTTTTGAAGAGGTATTGCAAAATTTAGAACAATCCTTGCCAAACCAATTTCGAAAACAGGTTCTGTTCCCGTTCTTCATATTACACTTATACATTGATGAAGTTGTGTTACAGAATGTTGTACAATTCTCGCCAAACCAGTTTGGCAGGCATCCTTTTTCACCAGTCCCAGAACATTTGTAGTTTCCAGGAGGGTCACTGGGCAGGACACAAGTTTTAAGGCAGTTGGGACCATACCACTTTGGAAGACATTTTTTGTTTCCTTCATGACACGTGTAGTGACCAGTGCTGTTGTCTCGAGGCACACAAGGAAGAAAACATCCTGGACTATCACA